>OVBE01001054.1:0-40492 GCA_900406425.1 Iberis pinnata
GAGGATGGTTCTGGGGATTGAGCAGAGCATGAGCTTGAGCATTGAGCTGATTAACTCGTTTCGAATTTCCGAACAAGACATAGTGTCTTGCATCAACATTCTCAGGTTGTTGAATGTGTTGAGGATTAGGATTTCCTGGAGGAACTTGATGTTGCATTGCTCCTTGTTGCATTGCTCNTTGGCCTTGTGGCACTTGATTGCCATTTCCACCACCATGTCCTTGTTTAATGAGCTGATTAAGGCCTATAGCAGGTGGTTGTTGATCTTCAGGTGAGCTAGCGTCTTTCTTTGCTTTCCGGTTTGAGCGTTCTAGCTTTGCAAGTTCTGAGTTGCTTACGTTGAGTAGTTCAGATGATTTGTCAGATTTTCTGTTCATACACCTGTAAGACAAAGACAAGCAAAGAAGAACGAAATGAGTACTGAAACTTAAAAAATTTAGACGAAATTCTAATTAGAAACTAGAAAGGCACAATTGGTCCCCGGCAACGGCTCCAAAATTCTGATAGGCTAAGAATTTAATCCTAAACTAGTATTGCAGAGAACAGATCAAAGTAGCACAGTAAAGGGTATCGAATCCACAGAGACCAGAAATGCACGTTCAGTTAAAAACTCGAATATGGCTAAAGTGAGAATAATAGTTTGATTGTCGAATTCAAAGCGGTAATTAAAAATGGTTTAAAACTTATAATAATAAAACGCTAGGCAATAGGGAAATCTGTAGGTATTCAGGTTTAAAGTCAAGTTAACATGCAGGATTTTAGTTTGAAAATAGTTCTCAGCATGAAAAACGAATGCAGTTTAGTCTCCTCTCGAAGTATTAAACCCTATGATCAAATTTTCAAAGACAAACTCTCGTCGTCTTTAAAACGATTCGATCTTGCATTAAAAGCTCGAATTCAATTGTTCATAAGCATTAAAACAATACTCTCGCATGCAATAAAACGTATTCATCTAAATTAGGTCAGGTTTCTAAATCAAATCTCTTTGTATTTATTAACCTATTATCAATGAACTAGGTGATCAAGTTAATTCATGCATTAGGAACGAATTTAGACTAAGAACCTATCAATTTCAATCCTACAGTATTAACCTAACATTCAAACTTGTTTTCCCATTAGGAAAACCCTATAACCTAACTAATGAACTACTCATACATCTCAATGAAAACACAAATCAATTTCTGAGAAGAACACATAATAGAAATCAAATAAAATATATATATAAAACTGGGTTCAGAATTTCTTCTCCAAATACAGGTTCATGAATTCAATCTTCCAGTAAAAGCTCTCAAGTTTGCAAAAGATAAAAAACTATAATAAAATAACCTAAGCCAAAAAGGCTTTTATAGTTCTAAAAGTAAACTAAATAAAATAAGGAAATTTTGGATAAGGTTGAGGACTTGAATTGTAAAATTGGAAATTTTCATTCTTCTTCGGACGCTTTGCTCGATCGAGCACACCTTTGCTCGATCGAGCAACTTGCACTTTTGCACGACCAA
Source organism: Iberis pinnata (assembly GCA_900406425.1). Lineage (NCBI taxonomy): Eukaryota > Viridiplantae > Streptophyta > Magnoliopsida > Brassicales > Brassicaceae > Iberis > Iberis pinnata. The sequence continues at coordinate 1,499 of OVBE01001054.1, forward strand.
ACTCCAATTGCTCGAACGAACCAAAAGTTCAGATTTTTCCAGGGACTTTTGCTCGATTGGGCAACAAGTTGCTCGATCGAGCAGAAGCTAACAATAGTGCTCGTTCAATCAAGCATTGTGCTCGATCGAGCAGAACTTTTGTAACTTCTGAAATCTTTCTGAAATGTTCTGAAATGCTCTGAAATGCTCCGAACACCTCGAATCCTGAAAATATACCATTTTACAAGGAAAACGCTCAGAATAACGCAGAATAGCAGACATAAATGCCTACTATTATGCATTAAAACCGAGTAATATCACCCATGCTAGATCGATCGATCCCTCAAGACCTATCATGTTTTCCTTACTGGTTTTATTTTATTTTTCTTTTTTTAGAACTATATAATCCTTAGGCTTAGATTTATTTTCTTTTTACGCACACTTAAGATTTGAAAGCTTTTAGAGAGAGACGAATCTCAACCTTGTATTTTGAGAAAATCTGAACTATGCTTTATTTTAATTTAATTTGATTTTTTGAATATGCAATTCTTAATTATGCTTTTTGATTGCTTAGTTATGTCTGAGTAATCACCTTGTTAAGTTTTAGGGGTTTCCTAGGGAAACCAAGATTTGATGGTTAAGGTTTAACATAAAGGATTGAATTTGTTAAGTTCTTAGTCTAGACTTGTTCTTAATGCTTGAATTGGATTGATCACCTAGTTCATTGATATTGGATTGATAAACACAAAGGGAATTGGTTTAGAAATCCGATATAGTCTAGATGAGTAAATGTTCTTGCTTAGCGGGAGTGTTGTATTGAATGTCTATGAACATATCGAATCGAACCTTAATGCATGATTGAATTATAGCTTGTTTTTAGTAATTCGATAAGGTGATTAATACTTCGGGAGGAGATTAATTTAGTTTCTGTTTTTTGAGTTGAAAACTATTTTCAATGTAAAATTTTGCATGTTAACATGAGATTCAAATTTGAATATATGTGGAATTCTCTAACGCCTGGCATTTTATTTATTTGATTTACAATTTTTTTATTTATTTGCTTAACTTACAATCGTTAGAAAATAAACACCCTTTTAATATTGTCATAGCTAGAATCAACATTGAACTGAAAACCTCACTATCTGGTCTCTATGGAATTCGACCATGATTTATACTACTTAGATATGTTCTATGCAGCGTAGATTTATGATTAAAATCTTGAGCCTATCAGACGCTGAACAGGCATATTTCCAACAAAAATTATGTTGAAATATGACAATTCAAACGGTAATATAACAACTATCTCCAACATATGAAAATCGTGGAAATCTAGTAGTACATTGTTATAAATTTCATACAACTAACTTTTTTTGTGCACAAATTGTTTCATTAATCTAAACGATTACAAAAAAATGCAACATCGCACATATCCATATATGCAATTAGAAAGTTCAAGGTACAAAAGACTCGACATCATAAAACAAAAGATAAGCAAGCTAAACATAACTTGATAAAAAAAGTTAGGAGTACAGTGAAACAGTTTAATGCGATTAAACACTTGAATGATTCGAGGCCTTCTACTGCTTCCTCGACTAACTTGAGAGGAGTCAACTTACTTTGTGACTTTGAATACTGATCCATAACCTCGATTCTCAACAAAGTGATTACCGTTGCTTCTTCCGGTTGTGTGAAAACCATCACATAAGATAGCAAAGCGGTTAGGTGATTTAAATTTTCTTTGGTTTTGAAACCAAATGAAAACTCACTCTCGAAGAGAATGATGATGGCGGAAAGATTCTCTCTTCTAGCAAAGAGGTTTGTGAACATGATCTCTCCTTGTTCCGGCAGGAGAAAATTTGACTGGATAACACATTTAATAAGTCATTTAAGGGACTGGCAAAATAAACCAACATTATTCTTGAATATGCCACCAAGTTTGAAAGAACAACTGTGAATGATAAAACAGGTGGTAACTCGGCATTAATTCCATGAATTAGCAAACCAAAACCAGCCACCCAAATCAAGTCAGCATAACACAGTCATCCGAAGAAGACACCCAATCGAAATCCTTGGCATAAATCTCATCACTAGCAAAAATCAAAAGGCCAAATACATTATATCGAATATATAGATCTAAAATATTAAGCAGTGATTGAAAGCTATACCAACAGAAAACATAGTCCATTAAGTTCAGAAAACAAATTTTTATACTTGCTATGAACATAACCACCTGAAGTGTTTGGAGCTCGGGAATTAACTTGACCTTTATAGCAAAGGTAAGTGTTAAGCCCACCCATGGCTATACTGAGGTCCACACCCGAATACGTCCTAAAGAGGGAATCTTCGAACAACCTTCAGATTCTATGTCATATATGGTCCCGAGCTTGCCTTGGAAGACGACAATACCGTACCGGAGACCAGGAGCCCTCTCGAGATTGGAGCAGAAAACATGACCGAATGTTATAATCGAAGCAATCTGGAAACAAATCGTGATTAAACAACAAATATTTACTCCGGCAGAGGAAAGCTTTTGGCTTAGTAGAACCACATCCGATGTAGATCGGAATCTTTGAGCTTCAAGGAGATGACGCACGTTGTCGGTGGAGTCGAGCTGTAGTGATGGAGTTATGATCGGCATAACCTTCCAGAGAAAATCAACCATCTCATGAGCAGATCTAGGAACACGGTTCTATGCTAAAAGCAAAACAAGCCCATAAACTATACCAAAGAACTCAAGTAGAAACGCCGAAGATGGAGATGGTATAGTCACCTTACACCGAAAAAATCTAGGCAGTGGTGGCCCACAATGCCGAAAAAAAGTACAGTAACCCAACGAAATCACAGAAAAAAAAAGAAAAAAGAGATGGAAGACGAACAAAAACTACAAGAGAAAAAGAAGCAGGAATCGCGTGAAAGGAGGAGGAAGAGAGGCGAAACCGGTGGTCACCGGCGTCGCCGCTCAAGACGGCGCTAGAGTTTTTCATTGTCAAAACAGCGCTATGGTTTTTGAGACAAAATGAAACTTGAATTTTAGACGAGACTTCATACAACTAACTATATGTCATAAATTTCTCACGAAATCCAACGAGATCAGACCATTGCAAATATCGTAGATATTCTGTCTTAAATTTCTTAACGAATTTAAAATTCTTAGAACTAACTTCATATACTCTTGTAGAGTGAAAGATTTAATATTTCAAATTTTTATATTCAAATGTCCGACTATGTATACAATTCTTCGTTGATTGATGGATCTGTATGTTCATTCAATTAGCGAAGAAAAAGTATATTTATTAAAGCCAAATTTCTCCTTGATAAGGGAAGCTTCGATACATGACTTAAGTGCGAAAAACTCTCGCGTTGCGTAGCTCAGGTTTTCATGGCCGATCTTATTAATAGAAACAGCGCACCTTCCAAAAGTTTAAATCTGTTAACCTATGGCTTAATTTTTGTTTTTATATTTTTTGGGTTACTACAAAAACAAACCAAATTTATTCTCAAACCAGATCTAGACGCTCTCTCTCCGATATCTTCTGAAAACCTAAATCGCTCATTCGTCTGGCGGCGGCGCCGTGCCTTTCCGGCGACCGCCGCCCTGCTTCTCTTTCCTTTAAAGCTTTTGTCTTCGTTTAGCTGTTGTCGTTGGTTTTTTCCGAGTTGGTGAGGTTTCTCTCAGCTCTAGGTCCGGGATTAAGCAGATCTGGTGGCTTAGGGTGAGAAGAGTTTCGGCGTAGGAGCGGTCACCGATTCCCTATGGTCTCGGTCTCAGGTCATTCCTCTCTCCTCCTTCTCATGTTCTGGTCATCCTTACCTTCTGCTTTCTTCGCGTCGTTAGCATCTGTCTCTCTCCAAGATCCCCTTATCCAATCAGGTGCTTCGCTTGGTCGTCTTAGCCTGGACTTTGGCTCCTCCTGTCGATCTGCGTAAGTTCTTTTTTGTTTTTGCTTTTGGCAGTTCAAAAGGTTTAGTGTGGAGTTGCTTAGGGTGGAGATGGGTTTCTAGCCTCGTGTTGCTAGCTCGGCTTTATGTATTTGCTAGCCTGGTGTAGTGTTGGTTTTTGTTTGGTTTGTGTGGTTTTGTTACATCTGATCAGAGGTTGGTTTGGTTATTTAGGGTGTTTTGTTGTTTGTGATTTTCGGTGCTAAGAAGTTCAAGCAGTCCTTCTATCTGCCAGTTTCTGGGAATCGGTTGTAGGTGGGTTTCGGTGGTTGTGGGTACCTTGGTCGCGACGCCGGACTTCTTCAGTTAACGGTAGCTTCGAGCTAACGTCCCCTCCTTGTTATCGGTGATCGCTGGACTCTCCCAAGCTGTTTGCTTAGATATTCGTGCTTCGTCTGTTTGGCCATGGCCTCAGATTCAAGTGTGGGTTGGTTTGTTTAGTTTAGGTGTGCTTGAACCTTTTACTCGTTGTGGTTCTCGTTTCTCGGTTCTGTTGTTTGGTTGCTACCTCTATGGAGTCTTGCTTTGCCGCTCTCCTTTTCAGCCTTCTGTTTCTCCGCTTTTGGGCTCTTCCGCAGTCACGACATCTATCCAGTTCAAGTTCTTCGCGGTCGTCGGAAAGACCTTACTTGTTCCTGGTCTCGGGTTCGGCATTGGGATGGCTTTCTTTATACAGGCTTGATTCCTGATGCAAAGCTTCATCTCTGTCAATCTTCTCGTTTCATTGGTCGTTCTTCTGCGTTTTTGCTGTTGGTTTCTGGAGTTTGTTATCTCAAGCTGATCTGGTTTGTTGGTTTGCTAGATTTTATTTTGGATTAGTGTTTAGTAGTTTTATTTCAGTATTTCACCTTGTGGCTCCGGAGGCATTCCTTGGCTTGCCGGCTTATGGCTTGTGTACTACATGTTGTATTATGGGAGTTCCCATTATCCAACTTTCATGATGAAATAAAAAAAAAAATTATTCTCAAACCGTAGATGCAGCCTTTTGTTTTAGTTAATAAGTTTTTCTAAACAGCTGCTTTATTATAATTTAAGGAACACATTAAAAAAAAATGATGATTATTAGGTCGACAACGTCGTGAATCTTAAGAGTTCAACTCAGTCAAACATTTAGACTTTGACCTTTTCATTGGCACACCCATCGCCGCAATTTCAATCCTCCACCTCCCAATTACATCCATTACGTTTCTAATTTCTTCTAGAAGCTTATAAATAAAAATAAGAGTGTTTTAGCAAATTAGGTAATTTTTTAAACAAAATTTGGAAAAAATGTTGATTAGTAAATGTTATTTGTGGAGTAAGTGGTTTTCTGAAAAGTAGTAAAAATGCTAAAAATACTTTCCAATTTAATTTAATTGTAATTATATTAAATGGGTAATGTTGATACCAGGTGTAGTACCTACCCTAAAAGTCCATTTCGATTCAAGGCCCAGCTGGACGCCGACTTGATGAGGAGAAAAGGACCCAGGTAAACAAGACCTAGATGGGCCGATTTGACGAGCTGGGCCTTAGCTCGTGGCCCATTAGGTTTAGTTAATGTAATTAGAGTTTTGAGCATGTATTTTCACTATAAATACCCATGTAATTATTCTTTAAAGATAGATGAAATTCTTCGGAGCTTTTACCCACATAATCAATGACCTAAACATAATTGTTAAGTCTTGATTCAACATGTAATTATAATCTAAAATATATCTTTACTGATTTCATATAAAATTATAATAAATAATACAAGTCAACATTTAAGGAAATGAAAATAAGTGTCTTTAAATCAATATTATAAAGGAATATCTTTGTAAGGAAATTTGCAACTAAAATCCAGTTGTTCACACACTGTAAACTGCATACTCTGAATATATATGGCATTTTGTGAGTTAAAACGATGAATAAAACCAATCTATGTGTGTTAAACAGGTTCACGTGTATGCATTTTTTTGACAGGTATTACTTAGTAAACAAGAATGATAAGACATGAATTATAAGACACACGAAGATAAAAAATGAGGATTGCCCAATACAGTTTCATCGCGCATGGTATGCTGAAACATGATCGTATTGTTAAATAATTCTAAAAAATTCAATCAACTGTAACACACGACATATAACACAAATATGAAAACATTTAAATCACCAATACGTCAATTCTTGTGTTGTCACTGAACCCATCGTCTTCATCTCCTACGTGAACACTTTAACCTACTTGAGCTCCACCTTTGTGGCTTTCAGGTGCTCCAATGTGCCCAATCTTGTGCAATTATCCAATTATGAATTCTTTCATATTTTTCATATGTTCTTTCACCTATGACTTAAATTCTTCTCCTAATCTATTCATGCGTTTATCTGCATCACAATCTACACAGAAAATGATTTTAAATATTGTTGAGTAAGACCTTTAAGACATAAACAACCGTTTACATTACTATTCACATGACTAAATATAGTTCATATGTTCAATTCTCAATTTCCGTGTATGATTTATATTCATGTGTATGTTGTTTGTTCACAAGTGTTACTACAACTATGAATGGAAGATGTGAATGTCTATAAATCGATAAAAACAGAGACACCACAATTTGGGAAAGTAATTATATAAAACTTAGACACTTAACATGAAATTGAGTCCGAAAGAGATTTATCAATTTATAAGCTTCAATATTGAGACAAGCAACATGAAATCACTGATTGATGAGCTGAGAGATATTTAGAAATTGTGCCTAGTGATGATAATTACTAGTGATGAGACTTTGAAGCAAAGTAAAAACAACACACTTATCAAAATAATTATGAGGAGTGAGATCTATTTATAGGCAAAGAGAGATTTATAGATTTAGAAGCATAAAAATTGAGACAATCAACATGAAATTAGTGAACGCTAGACACTTAAAACATAAAATATCTGAAGATAGGCTCAAGCCGCGAAGAAGGTAACCTGTAATTTGAGAGCTTCAATGCCGAAGATTAGCTTGATAGTAGGATTTTTACGCTTTTAAGCTACGTCATTTCCCTACTGCACTATCATAGTCATTTTAGCATATAGGGTGTCAATCCAAATGGGGGATGCTATTAACCACTCTAGATGCAAATGAGTCTACTAATTCAAGCCAATTAAATAAAGGGTTTGTTAACTAACATGTCTAAATAAACAAAACAGGCTGGAAATAAAACATGACAATGAAGCTATCATGCATTCTACAAAGGAAAAATAAAGAGTAAACTGCAAGTAACCAAGAACTAAAAAGAAGATAGTACTAAAATGTAATTAGAGATTAAAAAAAAGTTCCTAATGATGGAGGTAATTGACTGATGATCCTCTCTGAACTACCTAGGTGTATAACATACCTCAAACAAGACCTATCCCTAGACAACAGATTAATAAACAACCAAATTCAATCTCTTGACAGATGATCTCAACCTAATAAATATCTAGACCTAACTCTTGTTAACGAAACACTACGTAGCAGGCATGAAGAAATAATCTGTTAAAGCCAATAAATACCCTAGGCAACCAATCTCTTGGGCTAGGAATGTAAATATCTGAAATCACCTTGTTCAGACATTTCATCAGATACCTTTAGAGTGCGGAAATGCCTAAAGTCATATTTCATTCGGTTAGAAGGAAATAAGCATTAATAATGATACATAAGGGATTTATAAACAATCAAGCTTAGACACCTAGGAGAAACAAGAGTTCAGCACTAATCTACCTCATCCTTAGAAACCTGAGAAACTACTCACTACACATGGTAACTAGAAAATCAGAAAACTTAGAAAACAAAATTACTAAACAAATCATCAGGATCAAAAGTCAACTCTTAAGAACGGTAAGAACAGCAAAATCAGAAAATCAGAAGATGATTATCAAAAGCAGAAAAATCATAGATGCAGAAGATGATGATCAAGAACAGCAAAAACATAAACCTAGAAAAACAATGGTGATCATAAACAACAGTAACATAAACTATGAAAATGATGATCAAGTGAAATAGAGCAAACCCCAGAAATGATGATCAACTTAGAAAACGAGACTAAAAGCATAAAATAGAAGATCAATATGCACAAGATAACCTTAAACCTTAAACTAAGCATGAATAAGAACAAATCATAAGCAAAACATAAATTTTATAAGGATTCTAGGTTTGATCATCCAAAAACATTAAAAGGGAAAAATAGAGAGAAAAACCTAAAAGAAAGACACAAAATAAAGCTTAGATTCAAATGGAGGCGAGTTAGAGTATATAATGGTTTAGGAAAAACCCTAAACCAATAAAAGACAAATTATTAAAATTTGTAATGCTTCAGCTTAATCTTTAAGTCTTTCTCGAACTGGACCATTGAGTCCGGTTCGGGCTGGTGATCGAGTCAGTTTTGCCGAGTGATCGGGTCAATTTCGCCGGGTGATCGAGCCCATTTGGCTCAGGTGATCGAGTCGGCTTGAGCTTTAGATCGAGTCGGGCTTTCGGGGATCATCGAGTCATGCTTGGCCATGATCGAGTGACACGTCGAGTTGGCTTGGCCTTCTGGTCGAGTTTGGCTCGACATTTTGATTAAGTCTGGCTCAACATTTTGATTAAGTCTGGCTCAATGTCTGGTCAAGTTCAGCTCATCATTTTGATCGAGTCTGGCTCGATTTCTCGTCGAGTCCGGCTTGATGTCTAGTCGATTCCGGCTCAACAATTTGATCAAGTCCGGCTGGACATTTTGATCGAGTCTGGCTCGACATTTTGATCGAATCTGGCTCGATATCTGGCTCGATGTCTGGTCGAGTTCAGCACTTGAATTGGATTGGTCCTTATTGAGTTGGTACCAGTCTGTGCATTTCTTTCTCCTTCTCCAAATTTCCCATGATGTCCCGAAAACTCCTTAAGTACCTGAAATATATCCAAAATGCACGTGTATACGAATGCTAATGCAGAGCTACCTAAAAATGCAAACTTACTAATAAAGACCTATGAATGAACCTAAAATGATGATAAATGACTACTTAAAACGCATAAAATGCAAAGACATCAACTCCCCCAAACTAAATCTTTGCTTTCCCTCAAGCAAGTAATTCAGAAGCCTGGAAGAGAAGTTTGAAAATGGGAACTCAAAACCAAAATGTGCTGATAAAATATGGAATATCAATGTCCGAGTTACTAATTCTAGAGTGCAAACTTATCTTATCCTACTTAAAAACTCTAGCCATACTCATCAAAGTTCAAATCATATCAGTTCCAACCTACAACAATGCATTCAAATGCATTTATCTCCTTAACATTCATTAAACAAAAACCATGGATCAAGTTATGCACATTTATTGAACTTATTGGCTAAGGGACTAGTTAAAGGACAAAAATGGCCCCTTCATGCATTGGTTAATATTTCAGAACAGGGATCTCTCAAGAAGGGAATGAGGTTTAGCATAATGTTAAAGGTAAAAACACTTATATACATACAAGAATAGAATCCCATATACCTGGAGTCATTGAAACTAAAATTTTCCTAATTATAAACGCAATATGAGACCCTAATTCTACCCTTTAAAGTTCGAAATGATCTTCGTGGCTCACATTCTTTCCCTTTTTCATCTTTCCCTTAATAATTCTTACGGAAGATTTCTTTCTTTAATAGTTTCTAGCGGATTAGAGACTTCTTGATTTTAGCACCTATGGTTTCTGATTTTTATTTTGTTTTTCACTACCTTCTTGGGTTCTTACCCTTTTTCTTATCATTTCCCTTTTATGTTTTTGCACAACCCATACTTTTCATATCATTTTCCCCCATATCATTTACTAGACTATTCTGTTATTTTCTTTTTTTCATTTTTCCCCTAAGAATGTATAACCATTTCCTTTTTCTTTTACCAGAGTCCCAATATATTTCCCTCTTTTTCAAACCAACCCCAGTACCCAGAATCGAACCCCACCTAGTCTTATCTAGTCCAAAAAATGTGAACTAGAACTATATGAGATTCCATTCCTGTCAGTTCAAACCTAACACTTTCTACCAAGCTCATTTCATAAAAAGTTCTAACACTCAGTAATTTATAAATGGCTTGAAAGAAGGCAAGGTTCAGGGGTGGAGAGTCTATTTGGATTAACAAGAGTGGTAAAATGGTAGAAATAAATTTCATATCACAACATGCTTCAGAAAAGAAAAGATCAAGCAATTTCGCATTCCAAGTATGGTGCAGTCTTAGTTCAGACTTAATAAGAATGCATTAGACAACTAATAACTAGACATTATCTAATGAAGCAGCACATTTACAAGGTTGTAATCATCCTAGTCCCCAATGAAAACACAGAGAACCTAAAAAGCCTAGATATAGTCCTAGCAAGCTAATGCAACTACATGATACTCTGTTTTAAAATCAATTTTTTTGGTTTTTGTATGCCTTAGATGCAAAATTGAAATAAGAAAACAAGTAAAATGATTAGATACCTCCTAAACTTTTCTCCCCAAACTTAAATTACACAGTCCCTTGTGTAATAAAAATTCAAAGAAGAGTTTAGGACTAAAACACAAAAACAAAAAAAATATATGATATGGTATATAAAATAAAAAGGGTTTGGAGTGGTACTGTATTCAGGTTGAATTGAAGAAGGTGGCTGATCGAGCTCATTTGATCGAGCTAGGCTTGATGAGTCTTGGCTCGGTGTGAAAAGTTTGGGGCTCCATAAAATTTATAATTAGGCTCAATCAAATTGGTCTTGGGCACGATCACGTTTTCTTACGGCTCGATCAAAACATCTTTGACTCGATTAGCAGGCACATGATCGTAGAACCAAAAGACTCCCTAAGAACATGACTTCAAATTGAATTTTTCTTCCTCTTTTCCCTTATGCCAACCATCAAAGCTATGATTTTATGGTACCTAAAACATCAAAATCAAACAAAAAATTAAAAGCATTAGTAGAAAAACTAATCATGAATTTGAAAGAAAAATTGTATATACAAGGATAGACATGGGACTTCCTCCCATGTGAGCTTGTTTATAGTCTCGGAGCTTGACTTCATGTTTAAACGCTATTAACCCCGAGATTGTTCTCCAAAGAAAATTGAGGTTCCTTCACCAGGTTTTCTTTCTAGACTTATCCATCCATCATTTTTCGGTTTTGCTTGGTTGTACACTTTCGACTCCTTATCAGGCTCTACAACAAGTATGATTGTTCCATTGGGTATAACCTCCTTGATTATGAAGTTCCTTGAGCATTTTGAGTTCACATCTCTTGGACAATGCTTAAGCCTTGGGTTGAGTAGAAACACTTGATCACCACTCTTGAGGTCCATTTTTGGGGCTTGAGGCTCAAAAATGTTATCAGAAGTTGTGCCCGAGGTGGGTTGCTGAGGTGGGTTGTTCTCAAGCTGGTGCTTGAGCTCAGAATATGCTTCTCCTGAAGTGGGCAGTTTGCTCACTCTAGTTATGTTGCCAGCCTCAGTTTTCTAGTTCCCTCTAATTCTGCAAAAACTCTTGCATTTGATTCTTTGACACCCTCAGATGCTTCTTTATGCTCTGAAACCTTGTTTGAGTCCTTCATCAATTCATACTCCAATGAATCGCTGCTCGAGTACCCATCTTCATGATTGTCCTCATTCATCTCTTTGATAGAGAATAGCTGACCTTGGAATGTTGGCTTCTTTGTTTTATCCTTGATGTTGAAAATCACCTTTGGACCATTCTCCACGTTCAACCTGATATTTCCCTTCTTGACATTGATCACAGCCCCAACTGTAGCTAAGAATGGCCTTCCCAAGATCAATGGATCTTTTGGTTCCTTGTCCATATCCAAAACCACAAAGTCTGTGAGTATCTCTTCACTCCCAATCTTGATAGGCAAGTTCTCCAAGAGTCCATGAGGGTTCCTAATGGATCAGTCAGCCAAAATTAGAGATATGTTGGAGGCCTTATACTCATTGAACCCCATCTTCTTGGAAACAGAGAGAGGCATCAAGCTGATAGATGCTTCTAAATCGCATAGGCATTTGTTGGAGGTCAATGGACCTAATGAGCATGGTAGAGTGAATGAGCTAGGATCTTCTCGTTTCTCTGCTATGATGACCTTGCATTCATCATTTGGTATCAACTGTCCTTGAATTTCACCATCCTTCATGTACTTTTCAAAGATTCTTGGGTTCTTCTCTGTTATATCCTTCTTGAACCTTGATGGGTATGGTAACCTCAAAATGTAAGGTGGAGGAACGAAGCGTGTGTGCCTCTTCTGCATAGCAGATAGTTGTTCAGCTAGACTTGGCTTGACCCTGGCAACTGATGGTGGTTGTGATAACATTTGAGAATCAGTTTTTGCAAGTTCTTCATTTTCAGCTCCCTTTAGACTCAAACTCCCCCACATTTGAACCTCATTGTCTTCAATGACGTCGGTAGGATAATTTTCAGCAGGTATAGCTTGTACATTCCCCAAAAATATTGCATTGACTTGTGCATAGTCCTTTTGGTTCTTAATTGATCTGTCTGGAAGTTGGCTATTTGTCTTTGGAGTAGAAGTAGAACTAGAAGCCTTTATGCTCTCCAAATAGTTCACCCTTGTGGTTAAATATTCAATTTTTGAATAGATGGCAGTGAATGAGGAGTTCATCTTATGGTTGAGTTCAGCAAAATTCTTGGATGTTTCCATTACACCATTTGATTGACCTTGGAGAATTTTTTTTAACGTTGCTTCAATGTTGGAAGGTGGGGTTTGAGGTTGGTTAGGGGTGAAACCAGGAGGTTCTACCCCCCATGTTGTTGCTGCTTGGGGACGAATTCCTGATTTCGTGGCTGACCATAATTGATGAAGGGTTTGCCTTGTTGTTGCTGTTGTGGGGGATAGATCTGATTTTGGGGATTTTCGACGTTGTTACTTCAATAAGAGAGATTGGGGCTTTTGTAATTGATAAAGCCTTTTTGTATCCCCCTTGGTTCTGGACGTAGCTTATCTCCTCATGATGTGCAAACAGTCCATCTTGAAATTGAAATTGCTCATCTTCACTAACAAAGTGCACTTGGTGTTGTTGTGCAAGAAGGAGTTTATCCAACTTATCATTCAAAGCCTTCAGTTCCTTCCTAATTTTGTATTGTCAGAATAAAAACTACCCCGAGGAGTTTGATCATAGTCGTCATTGTAGTTCCCATCGGACTGTGCTAAATTTTCAACAAGTTCCCAATCGTCATCAATAGCTTGGTTCAGGAAGCTTCCATTGCTTGTTGTATCAAGTAACATCCTGATCTTGGGGAGAGATTCTCTATAGAGAGTACTAAGAAGTGACTCCTTATTGAAACAATGATTGGGACACTACAAGGTATACCCCGTGATCCTCTCCCATGCTTTGCAGAATGTTTCGGCATTCCTTTGTGCAAAACCAGAGATATCGTTTCTCAACCGTGTTGTTCGTGAGTTGGAGAAGAACTTGGAAAGGAAATCCTTCTTGCAGTCATTCAAGGAGGTAATGGAATTTTGAGGTAGAGCCTTCTCCCAGTGGTGTGCTTTTTCACCCAAAGAGAATGGGAAAAGGAGGAGTTTGAAAGCGTCCTCACTTACTCCATTTATCTTGGTAAAACTTGTGAAACTTGTTCACCTGAACCATCGCTATCAAGATGTGCTTGATTTCGAAATTGTTGTCGTGCACAGCTGGTGGAGTAATCCCATGGCGTTGAGTGTGGATGTTTGGTGCATCACCAACACCAATAGGTCATCAACCAGGAGGAACGTTGTTGTTGTTGTTGTTCTCCATTTGCAAATCCAACAGTCTCAAGTGCTCCAAACGTTCTTGTTCTCTTCTAGCTCGAGTGTGTTCCCTTTCAAGAGCATGAATGTCATCAACGAGTGGAAGTAAGTCAGTTGGTCCTCTTTCTCAAGTTCATACATTGAAGTAGTGTTGTAAGTACCTGAATACAAAGAAAACAAAGTGAGAATGTGTGTAGAAAATAAACTTGATCTCAATAGATCCAGAATCCATAATGTAACAAACAAACACCCAATCGGCAACAGCGCCAAATTGATAGTAGGATTTTTACGGTTTTAAACTACGTTATTTCCCTACTGCGCTATCATCATCATTGTAGCATATAGGGTGTCAATCCAAATGGGTGAATCTATTAACCACTCTAGATGCAAATGGGTATACTAATTCAAGCCAAGTAAATAAAAAGGGTTGTTAACTAACAGGTCTAAATAAACAAAACATGCTGGAAGTAAAACAGGACAATAAAGCTATCATGCATTCTACAAAGAAAAACTAAAGAGGAAACTGCAAGTAACCAAGAACTAAAAAGAAGATAGGACTAAAATGTAACCAGAGAAAAACAATTCCTAAGAATGGGGGTAATTGACTGGTGATCCTCCCTGAACTACCTAGGTGTCTAACATACCTCAAATAAGAGTTATGCCTAGAAAACAAATTCATAAACAACCAAATTCAATATCTTGACAGATGATCTCAAGCTAAGCAATAACTATATCTAACTCTCGTTAACGGAACACTACCTAGCAGGCATGAAGAAACAATCTATTAAAGCCAATAAATACCTTAGACAACCAATCTATGGGCTAGGAATGTAAATCTCTGAAAATCATCTTTTTCAAGCATTTCATCATACACCTTTTGAGTGCGTAAATGCCTAACTTCATATTTCATTCGGTTAGAAGGAAATAAGCAGTAATAACAATGTAACATAAGGGATTTATAAACAATCAAGCTTAGATACCAAGGAGAAACAAGGGTTCTGCACTAATCCACTCCATCCTTAGAAACTTGGGAAACTACTCACTACACATGGTAACTACAAACTAAGAAAAATCCGAAAACGAAATTACTAAACAAATCATCAAGACAAAAAGTCAACTCTTAAGAATGGTAAGAACAGCAAAAAAAAAAAACCAGAAGATGATGATCAGAAACAGAAACCAGAGATGCAGAAGATGATGATCATGAACAGAAAAAACATAAACAAAAAAGGGTGATCATAAACAACAGTAACATAAACTCTGAAAATGATGATCAAGTGAAACAAGAGCAAAACACAGAAATGATGATCAACTTAGAAAACGAGATTAAAAGCATAAAATAGAAGATCAATATGCACAAGATAACCTTAACCTTGAACTAATAATGAATAAGAAGAAATCATAAGCAAAACATGAATTTCATAAGGATTCTAGGTTTGATCATCCAAGAATATTAAAAGAGAAAAACAGAGAGAAAAACCTAAAAGAAAGACACAAAAAAGCTTAGGTTCAAATGGAGGCGAATTAGAGTATATAGTGGTTTAGGAAAAACCCTAAACCACTAAAAGAAAATTGATTATAATTCGTAATGCTTCAGCTTGATCTTTAAGTCTTGCTTGAACTAGATCATAGAGTCGGGTTCGGGCTAGTGATCGAGTCAGTTTTGCTGAGTGATCGGGTCAATTTTGTCGGGTGATCGAGCCCATTTGGCTCGGGTGACCAAGTCTGCGTGAGCTTGAGATCTAGTCGGGCTTTCGGGGATCATTGATTCGTGCTTGCCCATGATCGAGTGGCACGTCGAGTTGGCTTGGCCTTCTGGTCGAGTTCGGCTCGACATTTTGATCGAGTCCGGCTCGATGTCTGGTTGAGTCTGGCTCGTCATTTTGATCGAGTCCGGATTAATGTCTGGTCGAGTCCGGCTTGAAAATTTGATCGAGTTCGACTTGATGTTTGGTCGAGTCCGGCTCAACAATTTGATCGAGTCCGACTCAACAATTTGATCGAGTCCGACTCAACAATTTGATCGAGTCCGAATCGACAATTTGATCGAGTCCGACTCGACAATTTGATCGAGTCCAACTCGACAATTTTATCGAGTCCGACTCAACATTTTTATCGAGTCCAGCTCAATGTCTGGCTCGATGTCTGGTCGAGTTCATCAATTGAGTTGCTACCAGTCTGTGCATTTCCTGCTCGTTCTCCAAATTTCCCATGATGTCCCGAAAACTCTCTAAGTACCTGAAATATCTTCAAAATTCACATGTATGCGAATGCTAATGCAGAAGTACCTAAAACTGCAAACTTACTAATAAAGACCTATGAATGCAAACACCTGACTTCTATATGAACCTAAAATTATGATAAATGACTTCCTAAAACGCGTAAAATACAAAGATATCAAAGCTCAAGCCACAAAGAAGATGATGGTCGACTGGAGAATCATACCGCCGACCGTCGATCAGAGAGACACCCACGAATAACCATACTATTGACCGGAGACAATCTCAATCCATGAAGAATATAAAGAGTATGCGTGAAAAACAAAGAGAATGATCAACCTAGGTAAAAACGTAGTTTTTTTACTTTCCTAAAATTTTTTTAGAAACTTTTTTTATAACAAAAATATATACGTAATATATAAATTTTAATATCTTCAATATCAATTTAGAATTTATTTAACTAAAAATATAATGAGGGATATGATGGTAATCTAATAAGGTAAAAGAACCTAAACACCAATAAATTTTAAATACACCTACTTTTAAAATCAGGTAAGGTAAAAGTGACCAAATCTCAAAAAAATTTTCTAAAAATACACAAATGATGGAGACAATTTTTTCTT
The DNA here is from genome assembly GCA_900406425.1 of Iberis pinnata. Classification (NCBI taxonomy): domain Eukaryota; kingdom Viridiplantae; phylum Streptophyta; class Magnoliopsida; order Brassicales; family Brassicaceae; genus Iberis; species Iberis pinnata. The sequence goes on from OVBE01001054.1 coordinate 17,960, forward strand.
TTTCTTTCTCTCTCAGGTTTTCTAAATTTACCAATCTAGTTTCTTCTCGGCGGAACAAGATGTTAGCAGAAGAAATGAAGAGTCCACCTCCAACCTCTTCTAAACATGAGTCTCGTGTGTCGAGTTCCGGAATCACCAACAAGACCAGTGATAGTGGTTATCGGGACCATTCGAACCATATGAAAGGCAAAAAATATATGTTGAGGTTCTACGCTACCAAATCACCATAGAAGCAGTGGGAGGAAAGCTTCTCGTCGACGTTTGTGCAATGAGCTATGATAGGTCTAGAATTTGATTCCTAATCACACTGTAGAGAACATATCACAGTTGCATAGACAGGGTTGAGTCCCACAGAGACTAGATAGCACAACTTTTAGTTTTAAATCGAATCAAGCTAAGACAATAATAAAGAGTTGTGTGTGAATAATGGTAAATAAAAGCAATAAGTAAACAATTCTAAATCAATAAAATAAAAGCGCCAGGCACTAAGGAATTCTACAGGTAGTCGGGTTTAAAATTCAGGTTATCATGCAAGGATTTTCGTTTTGAAAATAGTTTTCAACTCAAAAGATAAAATAAGACTAATCTCCTCCCAAAGAATAAGATCCCTATGTTAAAATTACTAAAGATAAACTACCACCGTATTTAGATAATTCAAACATGCATTAAGATCACATTTGATAAGTTCATAAACATCTAAGACAATACTCCCGCAAGCAAAGACATTTACTCATCTAAACTATATCATAATTCTAAACCAAATCCCTTTTGTGTTTATCAACCTAATATCATGAACTAAGCGGCCAGTTTAATTTAAGCATTAAAGACAAGTCTAGACTAAGAACCTAACAATTTTAATCTCTTTATAATAAACCCTAACAATCAAACTTGGTTTTCTTGGGAAACCTTAAAACCCAAATATGGAACTACTCAGACATTGAAAAGCAAACATAAATCAATATCAAAGAAGAACTCATAAACATAAAACCAAATAGATATTAAAATATAACGAGGGTTCAAATAAGCTTCTCCCAAATACAATGGTTAAGGATCTTCGTCTCCCTCAGTAAAAACTAGAATAGAATAAAGCATGATTAAAATATAACCAGACCAAAGGGATTTAATAATACTGAGAAAAAGGAAACACCAAAATAAAATAAAGGATAGCCATGAGGACCAATTTTGTAAAATCTTGGAATCTTCTAAAATTCTTGGATGAAGATAACAACCAGTCTCTTGTGAGATCGATCGATCTCTCAAGTATGATATTTCCATGAACTTTTCCAAAATCTTTCTCGTGATCGTTCGGTGACATCAGAGGAGTTCTGGAAGAGGAGATCGATCGATCCCTAGGGAGAACGATCGATGTCTCTGCATTCTGTTCTTCTGCGAGACAGCTTGACCAGTCTTCAGTAAAATCGTCCTAACTCTTGATTTCACCAATGGATCGACTTCAAATTATTTCCATATGAAAGATAACTCACGTGGCTATCTTGTGTCCAAATTTCAGGTCAATCCATGCATGGGAACATCTTCAAACATTAGAAAACGTTTGACTCTTTTGCTGGACTCTGCAACTGCATATTTCAATCTACATCCATTTTGTGCAGAAATCCATCTTTTTATTCTAGAACGATCCAAACACCTAAAAACCCGTAAAAGATACCAAATTTCAAGGAAAACACTCGGATAATGCTTAATAGCAAATATAAATGCTCACTAGAAAGCGTTAAAACTGAGTGATATCAATTCCCCAGACTTAAATCTTTACTTGTCCTCAAGTAAAGAAAGACCAAATATAGAGAATAGGTTTGATAAGAACTATAAATGAACTCACAAAATATCAAAAACCCTAAATTCTGATATCAAAGACTAAAGACATTAATCTTAGACAACCACTGCAAATAGACTATTCACCACCACATAACTAACAACATGCATTATACTCTAAATCCCAAACCAATCAAACTATCAAATCATCTCAACCAGCTCATTAAATTCATTCAGGTATAAATAGTGAATTCTTAGTTATGGTTATCGATCAGCGCGCTTGAGTACCTCTTCTATCAAAGCGCCAATACCAAACAGAGCATCAATTGACTTTTGATCCTGATCCTTTTTCCTATTTCTCGCTTTCTTTTCACTTTTCTTTTCTTACTACTTTTTTATTTATTTTTTTATTTTATCTTCGCATTTCTGCACTTTTCTTTCTCTTCTTTTTCTTTTTCTTTTTTAGCAGCCGATTTTATGGGATGAGGAAATGGACTTCAAGGTCCACTTTCAATCCCTCTTTTATTGTTTTTTATTTGAAGGGAAGGAAAGAAAGGTCATACTGAAAGAAATTGTCGGTTTTACAGAGAACTAAAGAGGAAGGTACCTAGGTTCAAAGTATACCAACACCATAAGCAAGAGAATTACGATCAATTAAGTCATATCACAATAGAGCTAGCATCAAATCATTAAAAATCCAAGAGACCAGAACTTTCAAAAGCATATCAATTAGTCATAGGGGTTCCAATCCTAAATCCAGAAGTTAATCAAAGTCAGTAGTCAAGTAGAAAATGAAATTGAACTTACACTAAGCTAGTAATCATCACAGGTTATGATCATTATTCCTTCGACTCGATTAGGCTCAACTTAAATCAAACGAAAACTTGAAATTTTTTCACTAAAAGACAAAACATCAAAACAGAGTTAGTATCATTACACCCTTCCCCAGACTTACTTCACACCGTCCCGGTGTGAAAATAAATCAGAGAGAAGAAATAAGAGTAACCTGAATCAATATATGAGTCTGAAATAGATGAAAATGAAAAAAAAATAAAAAACATGAGTTCAAGTGAAGAGGAAATACTAATGGTGAATTGCACTCAATCTGAAATCCGCTCCAAACTTGCTACCTCACACTATCCGGTTGTTTCCTATTTCTGCTATGTCTGCAAAAAGAACAAACACTCAAGAGAAGTATTAGAGTTCTTTTGATTTGAAACACATCATAGAATGGTTGTACAATGATTGAGCAATGCTAATTAAAGAGTTAACAAGAATCACTTGTAAGAGAAACCACTAAAAATATAATGATCGGGCAATACTAACGAACAATTAGCAAGAATCATATGTGAAAGGCATCATTCAAAACAGTTCTAAGCAATCAATCCTAGTTGCACATCAATTCAAGTCAAAAAATCAAGAAAAATGGTTAAAGGTGAACAATGATCTTAGCAATACTAATAGACATTAGCAAGAATCAAGAGAGAAACCATTAAGACAACCAACAATTCAAGTGAGATGACTAGGAATAAAAACAGATAAGAGATAACCAGAAGTAACTTGAAGATCTTTTACCAGAAAATCCTAAATCACAGAGAGCTCAAAACTAAAAATAAATATATTGGGAAACAAAAACTGACTACAAAACTGAAAACACTAAATCTAAAATATCAGATAATGGGTTGCCTCCCACTCAACGCTTGCTTAACATCACTAAGATTTACGAACTTACCTCCTAAGCTGGGGTTGGATCAGCATCAAGAGATGTTCCATAACAAGCTCCAAATTCCGACATCTTCAGCTTCAGAACCTTACTCATCACATGCTTTGTAACATATGTTCCTTTCGCCTTAAGCTCGAGGGTGAAAAATTCTCTACCCTTTGAGAAGGTTTTGAAGAACCCTTTCTTTTCACCTTATACTTAATCGCATATCCAACTATTTCCTGAGGAATCATATTCACTTGAGATTTTCTCTTGGTCTTCTTCGGTTTCACCTTCTCTCTTTCCTTGGCCTTTGGAATTGTACTCCTCGTTGAGATTTGAGCTTCTTTATTCAAGACTTCATCGATTGCACCCTTAAGATTAGGTTCGACCTAGCATTCATGCTTCATATCCTCTTCTTCAACCAAAGTGAGTATGGATTTACCCTTTGGAGGGAGTACTATTGGGTAGAAACCATCTTCTTAATCTTCATTAGAGATAAAAGCTGATTAGGACGATCAACAACAGCTCCTACAATTACAAGAAAAGGTCTTCCTAGAACCAAAAGTTAATTTGAATTCCCATCCATCTCCAAGACATGAAAATTAACAAGAACTAGACAACTCCCTACTTGTACCAATGTATCAGAGATAAAACCACTCAAAGATACAATAGAATCATTAGCAAGCCTAAAGGTTGTCTTAGATGATGTGATACCTGAAATTCCCAATCTCTCTACAACAGTTATTGACATAACGTTCACATTAGCTCCAGTTGCAAAGAGAGAGTCTTTGAATTCTATGACATTGATTGAACAAGGAACTGCAAACTCCACAGGGTCTTGTAGCTTGTGAAGCTTCCTAAGTGGAATTGTTTTCTTGCCTATCATCTCTTCATCTTCAAACTCTAGTTTGGGCTTCGTATGTTGTACTAGGTAAGAGATTATGGGTTTATAAGCCTGTGTAGGAATCATAGTAATCTAGGAAGAGGGATCGATCGATCTCTATAGGGATTGATCGATCTGTTCATGTTTTAAATTTGATAACGCATGCACGATTGATCCTTTAGGGATTGATCGATCTCCTCTATCGAATGCCCCTTTTTCTCGTGGATTGATCATTCCAGAGATAAGGATCGATCGATATAAACTCCTTGGAACTTGTTCTCCTTATGATCGATCGATCTCTGCTGGATCGATTTTTCCCTTCCTAAGAATCATCTTGGACGATCGATCTCTTATTTCTAAATCACGTTCTTCATCTTTTTATGTGACAGAATTTACGAAATCTTCAGTTTTTTCACCAACATTTGATCTTTTTCCAGTTCATCAACATCTTCAAGTGAAACAACAACTATAGACTTACAATATCCTTTTGGATTGTCTTCAAATTTCTAAGGAAAAACACTAGCTTGTCTCTTTATAGATTTTGAATTTTGAGCTACTTGAGTATGGAGATGCTTCACATGTGTAGAGAGGGCTTCAAACTTTTGTTTTATTTCCTTTACTTCTCTTTGTGACTATTTTTGCCCTTCTAAAAGTTGTTTGATCACAATCTCCATTATGTTGCTTTGCTGAGATTGAGGTGGACGTGCTTGTTGAAATACAGGCTGAGAGGTTTGATGAAAACCGCTTGAATTGAAATTATGCACAAAAGTCTTTTGTTGTTGTGGGTAGATTTGATCTTGAGGGTTCTTCACATTGGTGCTTCTCCAAGAAATATTTGGGTGAGTTTTGTAGAAGCATGAATTGTACCCTTGATTGTACACCCTTTGTCCTTGGCTATTAATGTAACTCACTTCCTTTTAACTCCTTCAGTATTTTTCACTTGAAGGGCAAAGCAAGCAACTTCTAAATATTCAGCAAAACTGACATGGTTATGGTTTTTATTCTTGAGAAGTTGAGTAAGCAACCCTTTCACTTCTGAGAGTTCAGAGGTGTCAGAAGTACTTCCCCTAGTTCTTCTAACAAAATCTGGGCAATAGTTTATGTTGCTAACTGCCATGTTCTCTATCAACTTACATACATCTGGAACAACTTAGGTCATAAAATCACCATTGCTTGTTGTATCCAAGGAGAGCTGATACTTCTGATCTATTCCTCTATAGAAAGTCTTGAAGAGACTTACATCTAAGTAACCATGATGAGGGAAGTCATGAAGATTATCTTTGAATCGTTCCCAAGCTTCAAAGAATAACTCTAGAGGACCTTGCTGAAATCCAGAGATCTTGCTTTGCATAGAGTTGGTCCTGGTAGTGGTGAAAAAGTGACTGAGAAACTTGGCTCTGCACTCATCCCAAATTATAATAGAACCAACCGGAGAGACTTTAACCAACTAAGTGCACTCTCAGCTAGAGAGTGACAGAAGAATTTACAATGCATTAAATCCCTTGATACTCCATTGAGTTGGGTAGTGCTCTAGATGTCCTCAAAGTTATTGATGTGGTCCATGGGATGCTCTGTGGGTAAGCCATGAAACTTGTTTTGGCGAAGTATTTTGGATGAGCTAAGTAGGGAACCGGTACTCCTGGCATTGGGTTTGTTTGGTTGAATGGCATTCATGTTAGAAAAGAACACTTCAGGGTTACTGAAATCACCGACCAGAGGGTGATTCTGAGTTGGGCTCTAGTTCGCAAATTCATTTGGATCGCCTATCCAGATATAGTTCTGCCCAATCTGGTTTACATTTCCAGATCCTTGTTGTCGTTGTGGCACTTGATTTCCGTTAGCTCCTCTTCCCATTGGATTGACAATCAAGTCGTTGAGTCCAGGAGGAAGTAACTTGTTTGGACCATCAGGATCAACCGGATTGTTTTGTTGAACGTTTTCAGCCATTGAACTAGATGAGCTTGCGTTCTTCTTTTCTTTCCAGTTTGGACGTTTTAACTTCGCGAGTTCTGCGTTGTTGAGGTTGAGCAATTCCTTGGATTTTTCATATCGTCTGGTCATGCACATGTAAAGACAAAATCAAGAAGAAAGACGAGCTGAGTAATGTAAAAATAAAAATCTTAGAGTAGATTGTTAAGAAAACTTAAAAAGCATTGTATCTGATAGATCTAGAATTTAATTTCTAAACTACATTGTAGAGAACATATCACATTAGTATAGACAGGGTCGAATCCCACAGACACCAGATAGCATGACTTTCAGTTTTATATTAAATCAAGCTAAGAAAGTAATAAAGAGTTGTTTTGTGAATAGTGGTGAATAAAGGCAATAAGTAAACGGTTGTAAATCAATAAACCAAAAGCGTCACGCAATAGGGAATTCTACAGGTAGTCAAGTTTCAAAGTTAGGTTATCATGCAATGATTTATGTTTTGAAAATAGTTTTCAACTCAAAAGACAAAATAAGACTAATCTACTCTCGAAGTATTAGATCCTGATAGACTTAGAATTTAAATTCTAAAACTATATTGTAGAGAACAGATCAATGTAGCATAGATAGAGTTGAATTCCACAGAGACCATATAGCACACTTTCAATTTTAATATCGAATCAAGCTAAAATCGAAATAAAATACTGATTGAAACTAGATTAAAAACAGCAAGTAAATTTAAATGAAGTAAAGCAATAACAAAAGGCGTCAGACATTAGGGAATTCCACATCTTATCAGGTTTAAAAGCTCAGGTTAACATGCATAATCTTACTTTGAAAATAGTTCTCAAAATGAAAGAAAACAATAGAATAATCTCCTCTCGAAGTATTAAACCCTATGTTCGAATTACTAAAGACAAACTCTCTTCGTAATTAGATAAATAAATCAAGCATTAAGTTCAGATTCAATTGTTCATAAGCATTCAGAACAATACTTTCGCAAGCAAGAACACTTATTCATCTAGACTAGATCAGATCTTTAAACCAAATCTATTTGTGTTTATCAACCTAATATCAATGAACTATATGGCTAATCTAATCAAAGCATCAAGAACAAGTCTAGACTAAGAACCTAACAAATTCAATCCTTTATGTTAAACCCTAACATTCAAATCTGGTTTCCCTGGAAAACCCTAAATCTAACTAATGAACTACTCAGACATTGAAAAGCAAGACAACTCAATATCAAAGAAGAACTCATAATCATAAAACAATAAAAGATATTAAACATGGGTTCAGAGAAAGTTCTCCCAAATACAAGAATCTAGATCTGTCTCCCTCAGTAAAAAATTAGAATAAAATAAGCATAGGTCTAATAAAATCAAGCCACAAGGCTTATATAGTGTAAAAGGAAAGGAAAAACCAAAATAAAATAAAGGATAGTCTTGAGGACCAATTCTGCAAAATTTGAAAATGTCCTAAAAATTCTCGGTTGAAATGATGATTGGGCACTTGATCGGGTACTTTGTTCATAGAATTCGAGGAGCCTTTGTTGGATCAGTCACATCAAGAATGATCGGGCATTATGAGCTGAGCGTTGGATCAAGCATTTGAGTGCTGGATCGGGCATTTTTTCTGGGAAGATCTGGCACTTTGGAAAGTGATTGGGCACTTGATCAGGTACTTTTTTCATAGAATTCGAGGAACATTTGCTCGATCGGTCACATCACAAACGATCAGGCATTATAAGCTGAGTGTTGGATCAATCATTTGAGTGCTGGATCGGAAATTTTGTCTCGGCATATCTTGCACTTATTTGAATTGCTCTGAAATCCATTCCTTTGCTCCAAAACGATTTAAACACCTAGAATCCTGAGAATATGCCAAGTATACAAGAAACACACTCGGATAACGCTTAATAGTAAACATAAATGCTCACTATAATGCGTTAAAACCGAGTATTATCAACTCCTCCGGACTTAGATCTTTGCTTGTCCTTAAGTAAAGCAAGATTAAACCTAAAGACAAGGTTTGAAAAGGACCATACAGAAAGTCGAAGAATATTAGAAACCTCGAATTCAAGTATCAAAAACTAAATACACTAATCCTAGACAACCATTGCAAATAGACTGTTTACCACCACATAACTAACAACATGTCTTTTACTCTAAATCCCGAATCAATCAAACTATCAAATCATCTCAACCATCACATTAAATTCATTCAAATTCAAATGGTGCATTCTTACTTATGGGGTATCGATCATCGCGCTTGAGTACCTCTTCTATCAAAGCGTCAATTCCAAAAGAGCATCAATCGACTTCTGATCTTGATCCTTTTTCCCCCTTTCTCGCTTCTATTTTCTTTTTTTCTTTTTTTTTCTTACTGCTCTTTTTTTTTCTTCGCATTTATGCGGTTTATTTCTTTTCTTTTCTTTTGTTTTTCTCTTTTGTTTTAGCGGCCGGTTTTTCTAGGATTAACTACGGATTTCTAGATCTTGCTTTCAATCTTTTTTTGTAACTTTTTATTATTCTCTGAAGGGAGAGAGAAAAAGAACACGTATCATACTGAAAGAACTTGTAGATTTTACAGAGAACTGAAAAGCAAGGTACCTAACTTTCAAAATATACCAACACCATAAGCAAGAGAATTTAAGATCATATTAAGTCATATCACAGTTGAGTTAGCATCAAATCATCAACAATTCAAAAGATCAAAAAATTTCAAAGGCATATCAAGAAGTCAATGGGGTTCTAATCCTCAGTCCATCAGTTAATCTAAGTCAGTAATCAAATAGAAAAATAATCCGAACTCACACTAGGCTAGTAATCATGACAGAACCTGGTCATTATTCCTTCGACTCGATTAGACTCTTCTAATTTAAAAACCAAAAATTTGAAAAAGTTTCACCAAAAGAAAAAACATCAAAACATAGTTAGTATCATTACACCCTCCTGCAAACTTACTTCACACCGTCCATGTGTGAAAATAAATCCAAGAGAAGGAATAAGTGTAACTTGAATCAATATATGAGTCTGAAATAGATGAAAATAAACATAAAATATACGAGTTCAAGTGAAAAGGAAATACTAATGGTGAATCGCTCTCAAATACGAAATCTATTCCGAACTCATGTGCCTTATCTGCTATGCCTGCAAAAAAAACATTCAAGAGAGGTGTTAGAGTTCTTTCGATTTTAAACACATAATATAATGTTTTTACAATGATGGAACAATGTTAATTGAAGAGTGTAAAAATAATAACTTGTAAGAGAAACCATCAAAAGCATAATGATCGAGCAATACTAATTAACAATTAGCAAGAATCATATATGAAAGGTACAATTCGAAATAGTTCTAAGAAACTAATCCAGTATCACATCATCAAGTTGGTAAGTAAAGAGAAATGATCAAGAATATTAATTAGAATTCGCAAGAATCAAGTGACACTTAATGAGAATAATCCAACTAATCATAGTTCTAAAATCATCTCAAATCAAAACATCAAGTAAAGTGGTTAATGGTGAGCAATGATCTTAGCAATACTAATAGACATTAGCAGGAATCAAGAGAGAAACCATTAAGATAATCAACAATTCAAGTGAGATGATTAGGAATGAAAATAGATAAGAGATAACCCAGAGTGTCTTGAAGATCCTTCACCAGTAATATCCTAAATCACAGAGAACTCAAAACTAAAAATAAATAGGTTAGGACTAAAAGAAAAACTGACTCAAAAATTGAAAAACAACTAATCTAAAAAAATAGTGGGTTGCCTCCCACTCAACGCTTGTTTAATGTCACTAAGATTTATGGTACTTACATCTAAGCTGGGATTGGATCAACATCAAGGGATGCTCCATAACAAGCTCCAAAATCAAACATCTTCAACTTCAAAACCTTACTCATCACATCGTTTGCAGCATTTGTTCTTTTCTCCTTAAGCTCTAAGGTGAAGAATGCTCTAACCTTTGAGAAGGGTTTAGAAGAACCCTTGCTTTTCACCTTATGCTCACTTGCATCTCCAACTATTGCTTGAGGAATCAAAGTCACTTGAGAGTTTCTCTTGATCTTCTTCGGTTTCACCTTTTCTTTTTCCTTGGCCTTTGGAATTGTGCTCCTTGTTCATATTTGAGCTTCTTTATGCAAAACTTCACTGATTTCAGCTTTGAGAGTAGGTTCGATATGAGATTCATGCTTCATCTTCTCTTATTTAACCATAGTGAGCTTAGATTTGCCTTTTGGAGGGACCGCTGGATAGAAAAACCTTTTCTTGATTAAATGATAATCGCTGATTAGGAAGATCAACAACAGCTCCTACAGTTGCAAGAAAAGGTCTCTCTAGAACCAAAGGTTCATCTGAATTCCCATTCATCTCCAAGACATGAAAATCAACAAGAACTATACAACTACCAACTTAGAACAATAGATCAGAGATAAATCCACTCGAAAATTCAGTAGAATCATTAGCAAGCTTAAAGGTCATTTTAGAAGGCTCGATACCTGAAATCCCTAATCTTCTTTAACAACTATTGATATGACGCTCACATTAGCTACATCATAGAGACAATTTGTGAATTCCACTCCATTAATCGAAGAAGGAACCAAAAATTCCCCAGGATCTTGTAGCTTATGGAGCTTCCTAAGTGGATTTGGTTGCTTTCCAATCATCTCCCCATCCTCAATCTCTAGTCTGGGATGTGTAGGTTGCACTGGGTAAGGGGTTCTAGGTTTATAGGTCATTGAAGGAATTGCAAAAATATGGGAGCAGGGATTGATCGATCTCTTTATTTTTTGAATCTGATAACGGCGGATCGATAGATCTCTCAGGGATCGATCGACCTCTTGAGTCTGGGACTTCTTCCGTGCAGTTTACACGATCCTTCCTATCATGCCCGATCGATCAAATGTCCCAGGAAAAATTTCACATATTTTCCCGATCAATCCTTTGATACTCGATCGATCTCTTCCTACAAAACATGATTGCTCGATCGGTCTCTGTGTGCACGATCGATGCCGAGCTTCTGAATCATTTCGAACTTCTCTATCTCCAAATCAGCAGTATCTTCTATTAAATCACCAACTATGGAATTACAATAACCTTTTGGGTTGTCTTCAACTTTCCCTGGAAAGACACTAGCTTGTCTTTTCACAGCTTCAGAAGTTTGAGCAACTTGAGTATCCAAATGTTTCACATGTGTAGAAAGGGCTTCAAACTTCTGGTTTAGTTCCTTTACTTCTCTTTGAGATTGTTGTTGTCCTTCCAACAATTGTTTGAACATCATCTTTATTGAGTTGCTTTGCTGAGATTGAGGTGGAAGTGCTTCTTGAAATACATGCTGAGAGGTTTGTTAAAAACCAATTGAATTGGAGTTCTGCACAAAGGTCCTTTGTTGTTGAGTTGGGTTCACTGGATCTTGAGGATTTTCCACATTAGTGCTTCTCGTGGAGAGATTTGGGTGAGTCTTGTTGAAACATGAATTGTACCCTTGATTGTATACCCTTTGACCTTGGATATTGATGTAACTTACTTCCTTTTCAACTCCTTCAGTATTTTGCTCTTGAAGAGCAAAGCAATCAACTTCTAGATCTTCAGAAAAACTGACATGTTTCTGGTTTTGATTCTTGAGAAGTTAAGTAAGCAGTCCTTTCATCTCATAGACGTTTCCTTTCACTTCTGAAAATTCAGAGTTGTCAGATGTAGTTCCCTTGGTTCTTCTATCAATGACTGAACAATGATTTTTGTGGCTAATAGCTAGGTTCTCTATCAACTGTTAAGCATCTGGGACAACTCTAGTCATAAAGTCACCATCACTTGCTGTATCTAAGGACATCTTGTATTTATGATTGATTACCCTGTAGAAAGTATTAAGGAGACTTACATCTGAGAAACCATGATGGGGGCAGTCACAAAGATGTTCCTTGAATCGTTCCCAGGCTTCATAAAATGACTGTACATGACTTTGCTGAAATCCAAGGATCTTGTTTCTCAAAGAGTTGATCCGGGTAGTTGTGAAGAAGTGAGTAAGGAACTTGGATTTGCATTCATCCTAAGTTACAATATAACCAGCAGGTAGAGATTTCAACCAGCAAAGTGCTCTCTTAGCTAGAGAGTGACGGAACAGGCTACAGTGCATAACATCTCGTGATACCCCATTAAGCTGGATAGTGCTGCAAATGTCCTCAAAGTTGTCAATGTGATCCATGGGATACTCAGTGGGTAGACCATGAAATTAGTTGTGATGAATCATCTGAACAAGCTGAATGGTAAATTAGTACTCCCGATGCTGAGGTTGTCGAGGTTGGATAGCATTTCTGTTAGCAAATAATGCTTCAGAATTGTTGAAATCACCAACCAGAGGGAAATTATGAGGCGGACGCTGATTGGTAACTCTATCCGGATCGCCCAACAAGAGGAAGTTTCTTGCATCTATATTATCTTGGTTCACCAGCGGAATCTGATTGCCATTAGCTCTTGGTTGTCCTGGTGGCACTTGATTTTCGTTAGCTTCTCCTCCTACTGGATTGAGAATCAGTTGATGGAGTCCAGGAGGAGGTGGATTGATTGGACCTTCGGGATCGACCGGATTGTTGAGATTAACGTTAGCATCCATTGAGTTGGATGAGCTTGTGTCTCTCTTTGCTTTCCAGTTTGAGTGTTCTAACTTCTTGAGTTCTGCATTACTAAGGTTGAGCAATCGCTTGGATTTGTCAGATGTTCTGGTTATGCACCTGTAAAAACGAAATCAAGAAGAAAGAACGAGATGAGCACTGCAAAAAGAAATATCTTAGACTAGACTCTAAAGAAAACTCAAAAGGCATTGTATTGGTCCCTGGAAACGGCACCAAAATTCTGATAGACTTTAAATCCTAAAAATACACTACAGAGGACATATCAATGTAACATAGATAGGGTCGAATACCACAGAGACCATATAGCACTTTTTCAGTTTTAATATCGAATAAAGCTAAGATTAAAATGAAAGATTGGTTGTAACTAGATTTAAAAAGCAAGTAGATTAAATTGAAGTAAATCAATAATAAAATGCGTCGGGCATTAGGGAATTCCACAAGTTATCAAGTTTAAAAGCTCAGGTTAACATGCAGGATTTTACTTTGAAAATAGTTCTCAACATGAAAGACAACAATAGAATATTCTTCTCTCGAAGTATTAAACCCTATGTTCGAATTACTAAAGACAAACTCTCGCCAATTTAATCAAATATTAAGTTCAGATTCAATTTACATAAGCATTCAGGACAATACTCTCACAAGTAAGAACACTTATTCATCTAGACTAGATCAGATCTCTTAATCAAATCTCTTTGCGTGTATCAACCTAATATCAATGAACTATATGGCCAATCTAATTAAAGCATTAAGAACAAGTCTAGACTAAAAACCTAAGAAATCCAATCCTTTATGTTAAACCCTAACATTCAAATCTGGTTTCCCTCGGAAACCATAAAACCTAACTAACGAACTACTCAGAAATTTCAAAGTAAGAACAATTCAATATCAAAAAAGAACTCATAATCATAAAACCATAATAGATATTAAAAAAGGTTCAGAGAAACTTCTCCCAAATACATGGTTCTGGATCTGTCTCCCTCAGTAAAAACTTAGAATAAAATAAGCATAGGTCTAATAAAACTAAGCGACAAGACATATATAATGTTAATAAAAATGAAAAACCAAAATAAAATAAAGGTAGCCTTGAGGACCAATTCTGCAAAATTTGGAAATCTTTTAAAAATTCTCGGTGAAGTACTAGATCAAACACTTTGGAGAGTGATCGGGCACTCGATCGGGTACTATGTTCGTAGAATTCTAAGAGACTCTATTTAATCGGGCATATAACATACAATCGGGCATTATGAGCTGAGTGCTGGATCGGGCACTTGAGTGCTGGATCGGGCATTTGAGTGCTGGATCGAACATTTGAGTGCTGGATCGGGCATTTTTTCTGGGCAGATTTTGCACTTTTCTGAATTGCTGTGAAATCCATTCTTTTGCTCCAAAATGATCCAAACACCTAGAATCTTGAAAATATGCCAAATATACAAGCAAAACGCTCGGATAACGCTAAATAGCAAACATAAATGCTCACTATAAAGCGTTAAACCGAGTAATATCAGATCCCTATGTTCAAATTACTAAAGACAAACTTCCGCTGTATTGAGATAATTCAAACATGCATTAAGATCATACTTGATAAGTTCATAAACATTTAAGACAATACTCCCGCAAGTAAAGACATTTACTCATCTAGACTATATCCGATTTCTAAACCAAATCTCTTTTGTGTTTATCAACCTAATATCATGAACTATGCGGCCAGTTTGATTCAAGCATTAAGAACATGTGTAGACTATGAACCTAACAATTTCAATCCTTTTATGATAAACCCTAACAATCAAACATGGTTTTCCTAGGAAACTCTATAACCTAACTATGAACTACTCATACATTGAAAAAGCAAACACAAATAAATATCAAAGAAGAACTCATAATCATAAAACCAAATAGATATTGGAATATAACGAGGATTCAGAGATACTTCTCCCAGATACAGAGGTTCAGGATCTCCATCTCCCTCAGTAAAAACTAGAATAGAATAAAGCGTGATTAAAATAAAACCAAGCCACAATGCTTTTATACTACTTAGAAAAAGGAAAAAAAATAATAATAAATGATAGCCTTTAGGACCAATTCTGAAAATTTTGGAAATCTTCTAAAATTCTCATATGAAAAGAACGATCGATCTCTCAAATATGATATTCCCATGAGCTTTTGCACGACCGTTCTGATGCTCATTCGGTAATTTTGGAGGATTTCTGGAAGAGGATATCAATCGATCCCTATGGAGAACAATCGATCTCTAGGTAGAACAATCATTCTCTATGCATGTTATTCTTCTGCAAGACAACTTAACTAGTCTTCAGTAAAATTGTCATAACTCTCTATTGCACCAATGGATCGACTTTAAACCACTTCCATTTGAAAGCTAACTCACGTGGCTATCTTGTGTTCAAATTTAAGCTCAATCCATCCACTGAAAAATCTTCAAACATTGGAAAACTTTTAACTCTTCTGCTAGACTATGCGAGTGCATATGTCAATTTTTATCCGTTTTGTGAAGAAATCCATCATTTTGTTTCAGAACGACCTAAACACCTAGAAACCTGTACAAGATACCAAATTGCAAGGAAAAAACTCGGCTAACTTTTAATAGCACACATAAATGCTCACCAGAAAGCATTAAAACCGAGTGATATCAAGCTACGACGACATCGTGTGAGTGTGGTGGCTGTCGCCTAGCTTAAAGATCAACTGGCGGCAGCCACCACACTCACACGATGTCGAAGATTAGTGTTTGAGAACGACAAAATAGAGAGTCCGCACATGAAGATTAGTGTTTGAGAACGATGTTATGTGTGCGTAGTGATTATACCATCTCAGTTTGACATAGATTTCTGTCCCCTCCGCCATATATGAAGGCAATGATGGTCGCTTGAGGTGATGTTTCTTCGACTTGTTCTTTGTCTTCTCAATTCGTGTATTTTCTATGGACCTCCTCCGGTGCTGGTCGGTTGAAGTTTCAGTGTCTGGCAACCGGCACCAGGTTCGATCGATTCGTTGTTCAGGCTGACGACCGCCTAGATTAAAGGTTCTCCTTCCTAAGCTTGGTCTAGTTTACTACGACTACTTTTAATTTATTCTGATTAATTTGTTATAAGTTTAGTTCTGATTAGACCATGTACAATGGTTTCAACAATCAACACCTTCTTTTTCACTCCATCTTATTTTCTCTTTCTTCCACCTCATTATTCAACACTCATTCAACACTTACTCATTACAATGATTTGTTTAATAAATTCAACACTTTACCCCACCACTTTATTTTATATATTATTTTTTATGTTTCATATATTTAAATACAAGTTACGGCTGAGTTACAAACAAAAGTTACGGCTGAGTTACAAACACAAGTTACAACTGAGTTACAAACAAAAGTTATGACTGAGTTACAAACACAAGTTACAGCTGAGTTACGAACACATGTTACGGCTGAGTTACAAATCCAAATTACGGCTGAGTTACAAACACAAGTTACGACTGACTAATAGGATGTTCTTACAACTGAGTTATTTTTATTCAACACCTTTGTCTAAATTAAATGAAACAAGTGTCTATTTATAGACAATTTTTTGCGAATTTTGATATAATTTTTGTTTATTCTTTTTAAATATATTTTATCATATAAATTAATTTTAAATGTATAGGATAAAAAAATCTAAAAAATCTCTCAAACCAATCAGAACCTGACATTTAACCATTCATCTTCAACACTTTATATTGGCCATGTGGGAGAGAGAGAAGGAGACAAAAAAACTCGTTTCAACTAGTTGAATCTTTTCAATTTAATAAATGCCACCTCATTTTCATCTAATAAATCAATATACCACTAAATAAGTTTCAACGGTTAAAAATGAGTTTCAATACCTTCATTATACATGGTCTTAACCATCTAAATCAGTTTGTGGTTCGATTCCCTCTTACAAATTTTTATTTGTATTCGGCCTGGCAAGAATGGATCTAATCTCTGGTTCAATTATATAACTGGAAAATAAATTTCAAAAGAGAGAAAAAAAAACAGTCGATGGAGAAAAAATAAATGGTTTTAAACGTTCTCCATAAACTAATGAAACCAATCAGTTGCATTGACTTTTTCTGTTGACCAGGAACATTCAAGATTTGAATATAGGCCGCCCGAAACCCAATCGTACAAAACTGAACACTTCAACTATTTTAATAACAATTAAATAAATAAATAAGTTGTCCAAAATCATCCAGCCACTATAAAAATATCCCAACCTCTCAAAACTTGTTTTCTATCAAAGCAATAAGAGTTGTGAAATAAAATATCAACATTCCTAAAACAATGTCTTCATCAAAACCTATCATATGGCTCCCAATCTTGGGCTTAGCCATACAACTTATCTCTATACAAAGCGTTTTATCCCAAAGCCAGAACAATGCGTTTCTCTTTCACAAATGCTCAGACATTGAAGGGAACTTCACGTCGGAGAGTACATACGAGTCAAATCTCAACACTCTGTTACCCAAACTCTCTTATAGCGTTCCCTCGACGGGTTTCGCCACTTCCTCTGCTGGTGTAACTCCGGACAACGTCAACGGTTTAGCTCTTTGCCGTGGCGATGCCTCCTCCTCTGACTGTGGTTCTTGTCTAGCCACCGCCATCCCCGAGGTAAAGTCATATACTTTACATCATACCAATATATAGGAGCCGCATAAATTAAAATGTTTTAGATCACAAATAATCCTTTTGTGTCACTTTAAATTGAGAAAATGCAATAAAAGTTGATATTTAAATTACTTTTGTTTTTGTAATACAATTTACTCACTTTAGAGAGACACGATTCGTTAAGTTCTACTTGAGAAAACATGTACATAAACTTAATTTTGATGTTGTTGTTGTTAATATATATGATAGATACGTCGGAGATGTCCGAATAACAAGGCAGGAATAATATGGTACGACGATTGTCTTGTCAAGTATTCTTCTACCAATTTCTTTGAGAGAATCGATTTCGAGAACAGGTTCTATTTGTACAACATCAACAATGTGAGCGATACTGCATCATTTAACACGCAGACGAAAGCTCTTTTAACTGAGCTTGCGAAGACAGCGACCACAGGAGGCAACCAAAAGCTGTTTGCGACAGGAGAGAAGAATCTCCAAACGAAGAAGCTGTACGGACTTGTGCAGTGTACGAGAGACTTGAACATTGAAACTTGTAAGGCCTGTTTGGATGGGATTATTGGAGAGCTTCCTAACTGTTGCGATGGTAAAGAAGGAGGAAGAGTTGTAGGTGGAAGTTGTAACTTTAGGTATGAAATTTACCCTTTTGTTAAGAATTAATTAAGATGCCTTCTTTAGAGGTCTAAACTCATTAAATGGGTTCCTAAGCAAAATATATATTGTGTGTGGATAATGTTTTAAGCAAATAA
Organism: Iberis pinnata; assembly: GCA_900406425.1. NCBI lineage: Eukaryota > Viridiplantae > Streptophyta > Magnoliopsida > Brassicales > Brassicaceae > Iberis > Iberis pinnata. The sequence continues at coordinate 36,282 of OVBE01001054.1, forward strand.
AGTGTAATCATATATATCTTTGTGGGTTGTTTCTTTTCTTTTATAGTGGCAATATACTTAAAGCTTTTTCTAACCTTTCTAGATGTAATAATTATACATATATAAAGTCAACTATTGTTGCTATTTTATGCACTAGTTTTAAGACTTGGAGCAAGCACGATATACTCTTAATCTATAACTCTCTGTGCGCATGATAACCTTTTGAAAAGAAAATATATATTTTAGTAGTTAAAAAAAGTAGTTCTCCGTATGGAGAAAATAGCATAAAAAACATCTAAGCTATAAGCAACTAAAACTTCGAATTTTATTATTATCACTTTAAACATTTAAACTAACAATTTTGCTAATTTAAACTTTGAATTTAGCTATGTGTATATGCGCCATCATTTGACTAACAACATATTTAACATCTTTAAAAATATATAATCTTTAACTAAAAAATTCATATACAGTTTAAAAAATTAAAAAAATAAATAAATTCGAAAATTTATTTAAAAAAATTACAAACAAAATTCAAAAACTATAAAAGCAAATACCTCATAAATATAATTTGAAAAAAGTAATAATATCAATAATATCAAAAATAAATAAATTTTATTAAAAAAAAATTTAATTATAATAATAAAAGGGTTAAAATCATAAAAATCTTCTAAAAATCATAAAATCACTAACATATATATACAAATTACAACAATTTTATGTTTGATACAAATTAATATTAAGTAATTACCTCAATACACTGTCAACTCATTTTTTAATTCATTAAAATCCATATGATATTGTAAAAAATCAGTAAATTATGTTACAATACTTTAGAATTCATTTTTATGTTCTAAAATACACCCAAAACATACTTCAATAACATATTCTAAGAGTGTCAATATTCTATCTAATGACTCAATTTTGGACGTTTATATAATTTAATTTTTTATATAAAATCTATGCCGAAATCATGTTAAAAGAAGTTAAGAAAAGTTCCACATTCAATATATGTTTGAATCATGAAACGACATAAGTTGAAATCATGAATTGACACTCAAAAAATTTAGTGTATTGCGGCAATAACTTAATACTAATTTTTCAAAGATAAATTTTTTATAATTATTTACATATAATTTATGATTTTATGAGTTTAGACAATTTTATAGTTTTTAACATTTTTATTATTTCTTATAAAGAAGTCGTCTAAAATCATAAAATTTCTAATATATATGTAAAATATTATAAGAATTTTATGTTTGATAGATAACTTAATGCACTAAATATTTTGAGTATCAATTCATTAAAATCCATCTAGTATTGCAGACAATTCCATAAATTATGTTAAAATACTTTAAAATTCATTTATATTTTATAAAATACAGCCATAAGGCCCATAACTTAGTTCAATAACACCTTTTAAGAGCGTCAATATTCTAGCTATTAAATCAATGTTTTGATTTTTTATATAATTTTTTTGTTTTAATAAAATCTAAGCCGAAATCATTTCTTCAATGTTTGAAGAAGTTAAGAAAAATGCATAATATTTATTCTCTAAGATAATTATGAGTCAAAATTTTCCACAATAAAAATAAGTTGGAATCCTAAACTGATTCTCAAAAGATTCAGTATATTGCGGTAATCAATTAATACTAATTGTTTTAAACATAAAAGTTTTATAATATTTTACATTTAAACTATTGATTTTATGATTTTATGATTTCAAAATTTTTATAGTTTTGAACGCTTTTTATAATTTCTTATAATTTAATATTTTTATAAAATTTTATGTAATTTTGATAATTTTATAGTATATTTTTGTAATTTTATAATATTTTGAATTAAATTTATCAGTTATTTGAACTTTTTATAGGTTCTTGTAATTTAACTAAAAGGTTTTAAATTTTATAATTTTAATTTTTATGGTTTTTGAATTTACTAAAGTTTTTTGAATACTTATAATTCTTTATAATTTATTTTGAAATTTTCTTTAAGTATTCAAATTTTTAACAGAGTTAAATTTTCTGTTTATCAAAATGGTGGCATGTAAACATGTAGCCAAACTGAATGTTTAAATTAATAAAATAATTAGTTCGGATGTTTAAAGTGATAGTGCTAAAATTTGAAAGTTCAATAGTTTGAATGTTTTTATACGATTTTCTCCAATTTTAAATATAGTAAACACTAAAGTAAAAAAAAAAATTGTTCGGTTTTCATGTTTTTTTTTCAACCAAACTATAATTAATTAATTAAAAACTCCTCGAATGGTGTTTTTAATTAATTAATTATAGTTCGGTTGAAAAAAAAAACTCCGTAGAATAAATACAATTTACAATTAAGAAAATGAAATTTGTTATAAACCTTTTAAAATGTTGTGTGTTGAAAAGCAGAATAAATACTCCGTAGCGCACTTTATAATTGTAACTAAGACCGAAACACCATCGATTTATATGTTTGTATTTTGGAAGAAATCATCTAAGTTTTATACACGTTTAGGTATATATATATCTTCTAGTATAAAACATTAATATATAAGAGAATCATGATAAAAAGATATACATTGTGAGTACTATAGTTGGTTTGTTAAACGTCAACGGATAACAAGGAGAAGATATTGGTCGCATGTGCCTAGGCTGAGTGTGATGAAGACAAGTCAACCGTCAACGAACAAGGATGTCCACATTGCTTCTTTGTGCGTAAGCGACGACTTCCACCACTACGACCAATATTATTCTCCAACAAGTATGCAAGATACAGATATTAGAACACCTTATAACTATAAGACGTATTTTAAATTATCACATAAATAAATTAACGTCTAAGAGCATTTCTATTGGGAGTATTTTAAATAAGAATTTTTAATATAAATATATACAAATATTATTATTTAATTGTGGGTATCTCAAATTGAAAAACTCACTACAAAGTATCTCATTTAAGCTTGCTAAGAATCTCTCTGGAACAAACTTCTTCCTCATGTGAACCACGAGTTGTTCCCAAGAGGATATAGGCGGTTCATGTGTTCGAGCTCTTGTGAGACCAAGTTGTTCCCATTAGAGCAATGCATAGTCGCTAAACTCAAAAACAGCGATCTTGACCTTGTTCACTTCATAAGTTCCTTGTCATAGGAAGTTGGACTCCATCTTCATTTCCCAATCAAGGTAAGCTTATGGATCATTAGTTCCATAGAAGGTTGGGAACTTGATCTTGATGTACTTTAGTTGTTGAGCTGCGGGATTCTCATACTCTCGGCCTCTAGCTCGGATTATACTTCTCATGCTATGATCAGAAGCTTCTTGATCTTCACATCATTCATTGTCAGTATCAATGAATATCCGGTGTCCACCTACATGTTCTTCTCTTTGGTGTAGACGATCTTGATATCTTTCTGGACCGGTTGGATTTCTTCGGTTGTTGAAGAAAGTTTCTCGGCCTCCTCCCGGATTTCGGTTAAAAGTTGCTTTACGTCGGTCTCAAGGAGGTGTTTGAGCTCTCTTTGATCTCCTAAATGAGTTTCTAATGTGCCATTTTCCTTTAGACATGTGAATGGCTTTGGAAGGAGTTGGAGAATGAGGAGACTCATCACTAGTAAGGCTAGTGCCACACATCATATTTTTCATTCTATCTTCGATAGTTTCATTAATCGTCACAACATGTTGATCTATCTGCTGTGTGAGATGAGTCGTGAGTGCTTGGTTGGATTCTTTGATTTTTTGAACCATCACCCGGTTCAAAATTTTCATTGCTTCAGCTGAAAGCTCCATGGTACCTGAATAAAAATACCAAGAACTCGCAGTAACTTGTCCTCAACGAAATCAGCAATGATCAATCACAAAATCTGCAATAAACAAGACTCAATACAGCAATAATTAAGACTCAAAAATAGCAATTAATTCAAGACACAAAACAGCAGCAAGAAACAAAAAAAAAAAAATCCAAGACTTAACTCTAACAGAGAAATAAGAACTAGACACACTCTAACACACTCACGACATAAGACGTAACCCTAACACACTCACGAGACAAGAAACTAAGAACTAGAGTGGATAGAAAGACAAGACCAAAAACTCGACAAAACTAAAACAAAGGAAACAAAATAACAGCAAACCAAAGACACGACCTAAAACAACTCTAACAGCAAAAAAACTCAATAAAATAATACTCAATTAAACTAAATGTAATTTGGTAGAAAATCATCTTGTTTATTAATGAAAACCATAGGCTAATTTATA
>OVBE01001055.1:0-40490 GCA_900406425.1 Iberis pinnata
TTGTATAAAAAATTAATAATTTTGCCCCGCGCATAGCGCGGGTGAGTACCTAGTAATACTTATAACGACACTGAAGGTTAACCCCTATGGCGAGTTTGAAGATAGGAATGAACAATATTTTACTGCAAGGAATGAATTCGATTACTTTCTGGCAATTATTTTATTCTATAATTTTCAAACATTTGCGAGGCCCTTTGCACAAATGAAAATTTACTACAAATTTTCGTGGATCAATCGAAAATTCATTGTAGAGTGATCATTCACTTTAACCTCAAAGTTAATATCTAACGCCTAAACTTAATTCCATAAATATACATATCCACCAAAACAAATGTAATTATATTTCCATGAAATCATCATATGAAATGAATTTAAAAAATTCGAACGATTTTGATAATACGATTGGATCAATAAAGTTTCATTAAAATATATAAGGTTTGGATGATAATGTTAAAATCTAGAAATAATATATTTTAATATAGAAATTTTAAAAGTATATAGTTGTTAAAAGCTTTTGAAAGCATACATGTCAATTTCATTGTTTAGGTATTTGTTTCGGTTTAGGTTTCATAATATTTCCTAGAATAGTCAGAAATTCGTTGTTAAATACGACATTTAAACTAGATACGTAGGTTGAAGTAATTTCATCTTGCGTGTTTTTTTACTATTAGTTGAAAAACAAGCTGCTCAAAATCGAGAGAAGAAGAAAACAGTTTAGGTTAAAATATTGTGGTTCAATTAATTTTAAAAACAATTCACGGGTACCCGATTTAGATAGGGTATATTTGGATAGCATTCCCGAGTAATATCCTATTACTAATTGTAAAAGACAAGCGAGTATTTTAATTGGGTAATGATACCTCAGCTGAGCTTTTACCTATTATTAGACCATGATTATTGGAGGTTTTTAAGAGGTTTTAAGTGGTGGAGTCCACACGAAAATTAAAAACTCATCTCATTTGTCTCTTGTTTGGGATATGATCTTAACAAAAATCGTGGACCCCACTGATACATGGCGGTCCACAATTGGTTGGATATTATTTTTATTTTTTTTTTTTCAAATGAAAAAGTAAAAGTTAAAAACCCAAATGTGTGTTCTACCATTATTTATGCTCTTAACTTCCCTAGCTATATGCACACCAATTTTTTTGCAAAACATGGCACGTGTGTACAAACGAATATGAACACCTATACTAGCTAGTATCTCATTAGACATACACTTTAATCATGGTGCGAGATAGCAAGAAGGTTGCATCAAAGAGGAAGTGAAACAAACATAAACAATTATAAAGATCATATTGTTTTTGTAGTTTGATATTCACTCATTATGAATTGGTGTTGTATACTAAAAGCAGTTGATTTAACCGTGGAGAGTATACATACTGTGTATGACATTGTGTATGCACGTGGGGATGATGTAGACATTGATCTATGAAATAGTGTACGTAAGTATGTAAAGGAAATGCGCACAACAATCTATTAGTATTATGGGTTACCTGGCCGAATAACCAAGAGAAATAAGAAATTAGGTGAATGTACATTTGTTTGGTTTGTATAATTAGTTTTCGGGGTTTATTATGCGGCACATATCTCGACGTTAACCTTGTTTGCAGGACACGCACTTCGAAAAATAGATTGACTCTCTAGCTGGTCTGACAAATGACGTCAGAAGGCGACTCAAATCAAGCAAAGTCTTGTCTATCAGGCGTATCCCTATCATAACAAAAGTAATTACACAATTCGAAATCTCCCCCCCCCCCAAATACAAGAAAGAAGATAGCCAAAGTTCAGGCTTAGTAACCTGGATTTATGTCTGTTAAAACAAAAAGAAAACTCTGATGGATGGTATACCAAACCCAGCGCCGGTGAATGGTGTAAGAAGATTATTGGTTGTAAGTGATATTGTTAGCTTTTCGATGTTGATTATAGTCAGAAAACAATGCGGTTTTTGGTTCATAACTTGTATTTGTATCTATGAAAATGTTTTAATTTTTTTAATAAATCGAACTGTTTTAAGAGAAAGAATCCATTGTAAAGAAAAAATAATAATTTTTTGCTTTAAACCAGTTCTACGGATATTGAGTGTTCAGTTTTTTATCCTATCAAGTAGAAAATATAGAGTAAACTGTGGTTTTACGAAGTCATTTACAAAAACTTTCGCTTTATTTTGAAAATTTTCAAAGATTATAACTGAAATCCTATACCCTAATCCCGAGCAATAGTACTTTAAAGTATTAGAATTGGAAAAAAAAATCTGTAATAAGTTCAAACAATACTGTAAGACTGTTAGAGTCTTCGGAGCAGAGTTTGCGTAAACCGTAAAATAGTAAAATAGTTTCATAACTACAGAAGATAAGATATATGACCTACTAAGTTAAGTATATTAAGTATCACTTAAACTATTCACCATAAGCTAACAGTAGATAACTAAAGCGAAAATCGTATGTGAAAAATCGAATAATCAGAGAGTGGACATGGAAAGTAAACCCTAAAAGGAAGAAAATAAACAAAAAAAAAAAATGAAGAAATTGAACGCTTAAACGAAAAACATAAACCCTAAAACGAGAAAAATAAACACTAAGAGGAAGAAAATAAACCCGAAACAGAATAAAATATACTCTAAAAGGAAGGAAATAAACCCTAAAAGGTAGAAAATAAACCCTAAAATAGAAAAAATAAACCCTAAAACTAAAAAAATAAACCCCAAAAAGGGAAAACTAAACCTTAAAAGAAAGAAAATAAACCCTAAAACGAGAAAAAGAAACCTTAAAAGAAAGAAAATAAACCCAAAAAGAAAGAAAATGAACCCTTAAACAAAGACATAAATCCTAAAATGAAAAAATAAACCCTAAAAAGAAGAAAAAAACCTTGAACAGAGAAAATAAACCGTAAAACGAAAAAAAATAAACGATCATCATCTGTTTAACAGATATTCCGCCAATCACAATATACTGACTACTTCGATTTATTGTCATTATTTGCAGTTGAGTACTCAAGACAAAGTTAAAGTTGTTGTAGGAAACTGGACGAAATCGCAAACTGGAAAATGGTTGTTCAGACCTTCAGCGAATTAGGAGATCAAAGAAATACGAGTATACCTTAGCATGTCATATTCAGAACTTGTGAATCTCGTTGCCCAAAATATTGATTTCCAAGGGTCCTTTATAAATATAATTATGTCGTACGAGTATCCTCAGTGGATGTTGGTTGGGGAAGATACTCAAGTAGATCCACACTACATTAAGGAGGAGCATGATGTGCAAGTGTTTATGCAAATACGTAGGGAGATCGAGGAAATCGATCTGTTTGTCACAATAAAGCCCGAATTAACTGATAATTCTCGTCATAATTATTGTTTTTGGGAACAAACACCAAACTAAGAGAGATATGCAAATGAGGATGACACAACTAGCAATGAAACGTATAATGACACAAGCAGCTTCTACTTTCAGGATTTCGCGTTGGATGCATCAGAGGGAGGTGAGGCCGATGACACTTCTGACCCAATGACCCTTAGCGACTATGCAACCAGTTCGAACGAATCAGACGCAGTTGCTTGTCAAGAAGTACGACATGAGGATGTACCAACTACCATAGATTATAGTTTTACTACTCCAGGGTTAAGAGAATGTGGAGGCATAGTTGTAGATCGCATCGATAAGAGAGCGAAGGGACTTCTTCATCAAGAGGATCAAAATACAGGTATGGATCCGCCAATCCACGATATGAGAACCTTACCTGTTCAGCAAGAGATGCTGGGTACAAGCAACAATGTTTCCCAAAACCGCAATGTTGACTCAAAGACGACACAACTCGGTAGCAAGAAGACTTTTTTAAACATCATATGACTCAAGAGAAAGTATATCAGAAGACGAAAGTGAGGACCATTTCAATCGGACGATTCCTTGATGGGTGACAGAGGATGAGTTAGATGAGAATGTATTTTTCCGTGATATAAATGACCCTGCATTGTTCAGATACGACACTTCTTCTATTTTCAACGATCTATATACCAAAGGTACAAATTTGTTCATAAGATACTTTGTATATCAGGAATGTTAGACAGAGTAAGTAAAGTTTGCTTTTGAATATAAGGAATCAAATTTGTTTTTTATTTAATGTCTGGCAAGAGTTGATGGAGCACTCTTTGCATCGATTATGAGGGAGACAAAGTTTTTTTTAGGTGGGTGTTCAAAAACAAAGTGGATTGCAAGATTAAGATTGCAATCAATGCCATAAACAGAAAGTTTAACTTTAAAAAAACATGGTTAGCACTGCATTCCAAGGTCCCGAGATGTACCTCAAACTTATGTCCATGGCGCATCTACACCATTAAAGTGGACAGCTTTGAGAATTTTCAAATAAGATAAGCGACATTGGAGCATTGTTTTCCAATATATAATCGGAGAAACTATCATAAATTGACAACAACATAGGTGATTGCTAAACTGGTTGCAAAATATTACTTAGGCATAAAGCAGGGTCCAAATCCCTCTGGATTGAAAAAATAATGCTAGATGAATTTGCTATGGACAGGTCATTATGCTCAGTTGCTGGAAGCTATACAATAATGTTGAATTACATGGCGTTATTGGAGCATAATAAATAAGGTAGCAAATGTTACATGGAATATATCATGGAAAGTGATGGGTCAAGACGTTTCAAGTATAATTTTATAATACTAGGAGCGTGTGTGAAGGGTTTTTCTTATCTTATAAAGTTGGTTGTTGTAGATGGAACCTCGTTAAAGGCTAGGTTTGGTGGTACTCTGCTGACTGTCGTTGGTCCGGATGCGAATTTTCAAGTCTTTCCTTAGCATATGGCATCGTTGACAATGAGAACGATGACTCTTGGGAGTGGTTTTGACAGATTAAAAACATTTTTATATGATTCATCGGATCTGGTTATTATATTGTACAGGCATGGAAGCATATACACTAAGTTTAAGAAGGTATTTTAACTAGTATATGAAAACTGTAGTAGTTCATATACTGACCAGGATATACAATATACTCACCAAACTATTTTTTGTTACTTTGTAGGTTTACACGAGGGCGATACATGCAAGCTGTGTTGCATATTTATACCTGATAGGCTCAGGATTTTAATCCTAAATCTACACTGTAGAGAACAGATCCTTGTAGTATAGTATATGGTCGATTTCCCAAGAGACCATATTGTGCGACTCAATATTAAACTTTCGCTCCTAACTAAGATGGTAATAAAAGGTGGAGTTTGATTGTTCAAAAGCAAATAATTAAAAGAAAGTAAAATAAAGTAGTTTTTAAGAAATTAGAGAAAACGCTAGGCGTTAAGGAATTCCACAGGTTATCAGGTTTAAAGTTCAGGTTGACAAGCAAGTTTTATTTATGAAAGTGGTTCTCAACTCAAAAGAAAATAATATGCTAATCTCCTCCCGAAGTATTAGAACCCTATAATAGAACTACCCAAATACAAACTCCCGCAATATTTAAACAATTCAATCATGCAATGAATTTAGATTTGATATGTTCATAAGCATCAAAGGCAATACGACTGCAAGCAGAGACACTTACTCATCTAGACAATGTCAAGTTTCTAAACCAAATCTCTTTGTATTTATTAACCTAATATCATAAACTAGGTGATGAGGCTAATTCAAGCAATGATTTCATATCTAGACTAAGAACCTAACAATTCAAATCCATAATATCAAACCCTAACTATCAATTCCTGATTTCCTTGGGATGACCCTAAAACCTAACAAAGTGACTACTCAGACATGATTAAGCACTCAAAAATCATTACCATAAGAAGAAAACACATAAGAGAATCGAACTGTATAAAATAAAAGAGTTCAGAAATCTTCTCCAATTCAAAGTAGATCTCTTCTCTCTGAAAAGCTCTCAAAATAATTGTGTAAATTACGTTCTCTCTCTTTTTCTAAACTAAGAATAAAGCTATTTATAATAATAATAAAAACATAATCTAAGAAGGAAAACTCATAATAAATCTTGAGGACGAATGCGTCTTTGTGATAATTTCCAAGTTGACTCAGGTGTTGGGATCGATCGATCCAGGTAGGGATTGATCGATCCATCATTCTTTATCTTCTGAGATCAATCGATCCAGGATGAGACCTATCGATCTAAAATTCCGTAGATTCTCCAGAAGCTTGGATCGATCAATCTACTCAGCGAAATTGCCAACATCGATCCTTCTGCATCAAGCTGGCCCATTTGTACTTGAATTCTTCCAAAAACTATTCTTTTTGCTCCAGAACATCTTACACACCTAAATTCCTGAAAACATACCAAAAACATGTGGAATGCGCTCGAATGATGCCTAATAGAAAGTATAAATACCCACTATAAAGCATCAAAATCGAGTGATATCAACTCCCCCAGACTTAGATCTTTGCTTGTCCTCAAGTAAAGAAAGACCAAATCTAGAGAAGAAGTTTGAAAACTAGACAAGAACTCTCAGAATCTCAGCAACCTTAAATTCAGAAACCGAAAACTAAAAGACACTAATGCTAAACAACCTTTGCAAAATAAATTGTTCACCACCACATAATCTAACCAACATACTTCATACTCTAAATCCCAATCTATCAAACTAGCTCTCTAAATTCAATTAAACACAAATAAGTGCACTCTTGCCTATGGGGTATCGATCATTGTCGCTTAAGTACCTTTTCTATCAAAGCGTCCATACCAGACAGAGCATCAATCCCCTTTCTCACTTCTATTTCTTTCTCTCTTTTTTTTTTCTTTCTGCTTTTTTTTTCTTCGCATTTATGCGCTTTTAATGTTCTTTTTAGCAGACGGTTTTTTTTATCTGGGATTGACTAAGGATTTCTAGATCATGCTTTCAACCATTTTTCTTTTACAGTTTTTTTTTTTTTTTTGAAGGGAGGGAGAGAAATGATCCGGATCGTACTGAAAAAACTTGTCGGTTTTACAGAGAACTGAAGAGCAAAGTACCTAGCTTTTCAAAGTATAACCAACATCATAAGCAAGAGAATTTAAGATCAATTTAAGTCATATCCTTTTGGAGCTAGCATCAAATCATCAACAATACAAAAGATTAGAAATGTCAAAAGCATATCAATCAATCAACGAGGTTCTGAACCTAGATGCATTAGTTTATCTAAGTCACTAATCAAATAGAAATCAATTCTAAACTCACACTAGGCTAATCATCATCGCAGGTTCTGGTCATTATTCCTTTGACTCGATTAAATCAAAACGGAAAATTTTGAAAATTTTCATGAAAATTATGAAACATCCAAAAAGACTCAAAACACATTTAGTAACTATATACCCCAGACTTAAATCACACCGTCCAGGTCAAAAGTGTGAGTTTAAGTGTAGCAAATTACCTGTTTATTGACGGATTGATCGATCTATAATTATGTAATGTTTCTGATTGGTTGAATTGAGCAATCCATAGATGGATCGAACGATCGGATGTATCGTTTTTCCTGAATGCTGATGGATCGATCGATCCATATACGGATTGATCGATCTCTCATTCTATATAAATGATCTTTCTTCAGTGATTGATCTATCCATAGATGGATGGATCGATCTAAACATCCGACAAGTTTCTTCTTTTCCTGAAACACTTCTAAACTCACAACTAAAAATCAATATGTTAGTCTCCAAATGCTAAACTGAATCAAAACTAAATATCACTAATCTAAAACACTGAATTAGTGGGTTGCCTCCCACTTAGCGCTTTGTTTAACGTCCAAAACTTGACGAACTTACCTTCTAGGTAGAATCTGAGTTAGCACCAATTGATGCTTTGTTGAAACTACCACCGCCGAATATTTGCATTTTTAGAACCTTCCTCATCATTAGTTTTGAATAGTCTTCCCCTCTTTCCTTAAGATATGAGGGGAAGAATGCCTTAACCTTTGAAAAGGGTTTCGAAGTTCCCTTGCACTTTACCTTATACTCTATTCCATCTTCAACCAGTGTTTGAGGAATCAAAATCCGATAGATGTCCTTGTTGATCTCCTTTGATGTCTTATTGCTTTTGTTTTTTACTTTTGAAGAGGGCTTTGGAGTTTCTTTGCCCTTCGCCTTTTGCTTGATTCCTTCTCCAATCTATTTTTGAGGATTCATGATTGGTTGAGGATGCTCATCGATCTTTACCAAGTTTTTTTACCCCTCTTATTGATCTTAGGAGCTGCGCTCTTGGTTGGGGTTTGAGCTTCTTCTTTTAAGACTTTAGTAATGATCTCTTTAGTAATGGTCTCAGCTTGGGACTTGGCTTGAGATTCCCGTGCTACCATTTTCTTCTTCATCATATTGATCGTAGAGGGATTGTTGTTGGGTACTATTGGATAGTAGTAGCCTTTCATGATTTTAGTGAGATATATTCACTTTTTAGGCATGTCTATCACAGCTCCTATATATGCTAGAAAATATCTTCCCAGCACCAATTGCACATATGTATTTCCCAGTATCTATGACATGGAAGTCGAGCTGGATTACACAATCTCCATCCTATACCATCACATTAGAAATCAATCCATTTGAGGAAACTGCAGAGTTGTTATCTAGTGTAAAAGCTAGCCTCGATGGCTTTATTTCCTTGAGTCCCAACTTCTCAGCAACAATCTTTGACATGATGTTAACGTTAGCTCCTGTAACACAAAGTGAATCCATAAAGATCACTCCTTTGATCTTAACTGGAACCAAGAATTCGTCAGGATCTTGTAACTTTGGAAGTCTTCTTAGTGGAATTATCCTTTTAGATACTTCATCATAGTACACCAGCTCTTCTTTAGAAGTATCAGGCTCTTCTGAGCGTTCAATCTCGAGTTCTTTTAGTTGTTCAGAAATTTTAGCAGTCTGCAGAGGGGATCGATCGATCCTACGATGGATCGATCGATTTCGGTCTTTTTCGAGATTTTCTCCGATGGATTGAGTGATCGGTATTCCCAGACACTTCTTTTTTTCTTGGATCGATCAATCCAAGTATGCAGATCGATCGATCTACAATCTCTGGGTTCCTACGAATGACTGGATCGATTGATCTCTTGGCCTGCATCATCTCCGGAATTTTTAGAATCTGCAGAACCACCAAACTCATCTTTCTTCTTTCCAGTACCCGAATTTATGGCTTTGCAATAGCCTTTTGGGTTGTCTTCCACTTTCCCAAGAAGAACACCAGCTTGTCTCTTGACTGCTTCTGAGGTTTGAGCCACTTGTAGATCCAATTTCTTGACATGATTGGACAATGTTTCAAAATTATTTTTCAAATTATTATACATGCTGTCAAGCTTCATATTCATATTCTTTTCAGAATGTTGATGGCTTTCTAGAATCTTCTTGATCATTGATTCAACCTTATTTTCTTGAGGGGGATTCACTTGAAAACCAGGTTGAGAGGTCTCTTAAAATCCTCATGAGTTTGAGTTTTGCACAAAACTTCTATTTTGGTTTCCTTGGAAACCACTTCCACCTGAGTTCTGACCGAATACTTGTCCAGACTTCTGCACAAAGCTCTAGGTTTGTTTTGGATAAACCTGGTCATATGGATTAGCCACATTAGTACTCCTCCAAGAGAGATTACCATTATTGAAACCTTGATTGTATACTCTCTGTCCCTAGATATTAATATAGCTCACTTCCTTTAAATTCTCAGGTTCTGAAATAGCAAAGCAATCAGCCTCAATTTTCTCCACATCGTCAGCGAAACAGACATGTTTTTCATTTTGCATGTTGAGAAGTTGAGCTAGGAGTCCTTTCGCTTCAGATAAATCAGAATATTATGAAGTAGATGATCTTACTTTTCGATCATAGTCGGGACAGTGATTGCTATTGCTGTGAGCTAGATTGTCTATTAGCCGGTAAGCTTCATTCACAGGTTTTGTCATGAAGTCACCATTACTAGCAGTATCAAGAGATAGTCAATACTGCTACTCTATTCCCCTATAGAAGGTATTGAGTAGACTTAGCTCAGAGAATCCATGATGAGTACAGTCTCGAAGGTATTCTTTAAATCTGTCCCATGCTTCAAAGAATGATTCTATGGGACCCTTCTGAAACTGAGAGGTCTTGTTTCTCAGGTTGTTGGTCCTTGTAGAGGTATAGAAGTGGCTCAAAAGCTTGGATTTGCATTCTTTTCAAGTTTCTATGGAGTTAGCCGACAACGTTTTCAACCACCTAAGAGCTTTGTCTACTAGAGAGTGGTTGAAGATCTTACATTGCATGAAGTCTTTAGAAATTTCGTTAAGCTGAGTGAAGCTGCATGTTTCCTCATTGTCTTTATGATCCAAAGGGTGCTCGGTGGGCAAACCATGGAATTAGTTTTGTCTGAGTAGCTGGATGAGCTAGAACGGGAATCGGTAGTCCTGACTTTGAGGTTGGCGTGGGTGCAGAGAATTCTTGTTGGCGAGCAAAGCTTATGGGTTGTTGAAGTCTCCAACTAGTACCATGTTCTGGTGTGGTAGGCAATTTCTGGCTTGTTCTGGTGGCACTTGATTACCATTACCGCCTACTTATTGTTCTGGTGGTAACTGATTTCCATTACCTCCTTGCTGTCCTGGTGGCATTGGATTTTCGTTTCCTCCTGGTTGGTTAATCACCAACTGATGTAGTCCTTTTCAAGTATGACCAGATTTTGAATCACATTCTCGGCCATTGTGCTAGACGAGCTTGAGCTTTTTCTTGCTTTTCGGTTAGAACATTCTACTCTTGCTAGTTCTTCGTTAGTGAGGTTAACAAGTTCATGATTTGTTAGATCTTCTGTTCATGCACCTGCAAAACAAAGACAAGAAGAAAGAACGAGATCAGCAGTGAAAAATAAAAATCTTAGAATAGATGCTAAGTAAAACTTAAAAGGCTGAATTGATCCCCGGCAACAGCGCCAAAAATTTGATAGGCTCAAGATTTTAATCCTAAATCTACACTACATAGAACAAATCCTCGTAGTAGAGTATAGGGTCGATTTCCCAAGAGACCAGATCGTGCGACTCTCAATTAAACTTTTGCTCCTAGCTAAGATGGTGATAAAAGGTAGAGTTTGATTGTTTTAAAGGAAATAATTAAAAGACAGTAAATTAAAGTGGTTTTTAAGCAATTACAGAAAACGCTAGGCGTTAGGAAATTCCACATGTTATCAGGTTTGAAGTTCAGGTTGACATACAAGTTTTATTTATGAAAGTGGTTCTCAACTCAAAAGACAATGATAGGCTATCTCCTCCTGAAGTATTAGACCCCTATAATCAAACTACCCAAATACAAACTCCCGCCGTATTTAAACAGTTCAATCGTGCAATGAATTCATATTTGATATGTTCATAAGCATAAAAGACAATACTTTCGCAAGCAGAGACACTTACTCATCTAGACTAGGTCAAGTTTCTAAATAAAATTCCTTTGTATTTATTAACCTAATATCATGAACTAGGTGATCAGGTTAATTCAAGCAATGATTTCAAATTTAGACTAAGAACCTAACAATTCAAATCCATAATATCAAACCCTAACTATCAATTTCTTATTTCCCTAGGATAAACCCTAAAACCTAACAAAATGACTACTCAGACATGACTAAAAAATCAACAAACGTTATCATAAGAAGAAAACACATAAGAGAATCGAATTGCATAAAATAAAGGAGTTCTTAAATCTTCTCCAGAACAAAGTAGATCCCTTCTCTATGAAAAGCTCTCAAATTAATTATGTGTAAATTGTATTCTCTCTCTCTTTTTCTAAACTAATCCTAAAGCTATTTATAATAGTAATAAAAACCTAATCTAATAAGTAAAATTCATTATAAGTCTTGAGGACGAATGCGTCTTTTTGATAATTTCCAAGTTGACTTTGGTGTTGGGATCGATCGATCCAGGTAAGGATTGATCGATCCATCATTCTTTATCTTACGAGATCGATCGATCTTAAATTCTGTAGATTCTCCAGAAGCTTGGATCGATCGATCCATGATTGGATCGATCTATCTACTCAGCGAAATTGCGAGAATCGATCCTTCTGCTTCAAGTTGGCCCATTTGTACTTGAATTCTTCCAGAAATCATTCTTTTTGCTCCAAAACGTCTTAAACACCTCGATTTCTAACAACATACCAAAAACACATGGAAAGCGCTCGAATGATGCCAAATAGCAAGTATAAATACCCACTGTAAGCATCAAAATCGAGAGATATCAGTACCGCAATGTGAAGGCAAATTTTGATCCTAAAACTCTCGGTTATCTAATGATGCAAGCTGCCAGATCATACAGAATCAATGATTTCAACATCAAATTTTTGGAAATACAGAATACCAATCATCTTTTCTATGTGTACCTACTAGATATCGGTAAACTGTATACGAACTTCGTTATTGGAATATTATGAGTAATCTAACTTACATGTCCACTTTTACAGGTTTCCTTCGTTAAACACGATCTCATTTTAAAGGGAAACGATATAACATAATGGATTCTAACATTGCAGAGTCTTGGAATAACGTGTTGAAGGAAGCAAGAGAATACCCATTGGTGACTATGTCGGAATACATAAGAGTCAAACTATGACATGGTTTGCCATTAGGCGTGAATGAGCTAAGGCAAATTTTTGTGAATGTTGCCTAACATAACAGGTACGGAAGAGGGTAAAAACCAACTTTGAAGAAAGAACGCAAATTGTAGTGAAAACAATATGTCCAACACAATACAAGGTAT
Organism: Iberis pinnata; assembly: GCA_900406425.1. Taxonomy (NCBI): domain Eukaryota; kingdom Viridiplantae; phylum Streptophyta; class Magnoliopsida; order Brassicales; family Brassicaceae; genus Iberis; species Iberis pinnata. The sequence continues at coordinate 12,683 of OVBE01001055.1, forward strand.
CAACATAAAAAGATGGCACTTATCTCATAAATGTCGAGGATGGATCCTGTAGCTGCAAGGAGTATCAATTTATTGGAATTTCATGTCTTATGCCCTTGCAGCTGCATCACGTGTAGATCTTCCCACTGAACCAATGGTTATTAGCAAGTATTACAATAATGTTTGGGCTGGTGCGTATGCTGAGAACATATATCCCATCCCTTCTGTTGTAGGAAATGCATTAACTGGATCTTCGTTCAATGCGGGTAATGATTTAATGCCGCAAATGGTAAGAAGGCCTTCTGGTAGGCCTAAGAAAGTCTGGATTTTATGTTAGGGGAAGCAAAGGGTAAGCTTATAGATACTTGTTAACTTTATGAGGAAACTTGATACAGTTAATTATAAGTAATCCTCTGTTTTCCTTTTGCAAGTTTGTTAAGTAAAGGCGGTGCAGCCATTGCCGTGGATATGGACATAATAAGGCAAGTTGTCATAATCCCATATAAGCGGTATGATCGTTCGGCATTATGTGGTATGTAGGTTTTTGGGGGTTTTTGGATAAATGGCTGGAAGTGCTCGAGAAACTTTTTCGGGGTATTTGGATAAATGGCTCGACTGTTTAAGGTAGTCTTTAAGTGTATTTATAAAAATGGTTGGAACTGTTGCAAGTAGTCTGTATATGGGTTGTAATATTCCGTATAACATGTAATTTAAGTTTGTTTTGGTAACCTAAACGCAGGAGACCCACCTTCTAGTATTAAGGCTATTATATATCCTTGTTGTAAAATTATTGTAAGCCGTAGGCGTTGCATAATCTATTTTGTTGTAAACTATTTCAGTTTGTAGTGTTGATCCAAGTAGCCATAAGAGCAATGAATGAGACTGATAACAAATTAAACTTCCTAGTTGTTTGAAACATTAAATGTGAACGAAGAGGAGATACGTTAATTTTTGAGACATGAGTAAAGAAAGAACGAGTTTAGTTTTGAGTAATGGATAAAAATTCAACTCAGAGGATAGGTGGAGGAGGATCCTTAACAAGCGCATTGAAAGCTTCCATCCCGTAGTTCATTGTTGCGACCTTTAGATATTGTTTTTCTAACAAGGAGGATTCGTCTATGTGCCCAAGAGAATGATGTTCCATTAGGACGATAGCTGCTACACCAAATAGAACTAAAGAGGTAGATTTGTTTTTGGCATAATTACAATAATTATCATAGGTTATTTCCAGTAGGACATAAACTAAATACATGTGTCTTCAACCACTACATCTAACTCATTCCGGTCAATCTAAAAAGAGTCTAAACTAATTTGTCCACCTCGAGGCACAACCCCATTCCATTTAATGAAAGGCAAAAGTGTTGACATAAACTTGAGCTCGTGTTCCACCTGTTCTTTTGAAATTTTGCTATGGTTGCATTCTAAAATTTTTATTGACCATTGGTTGAGTCAATGGCTAGGCCAAGCCAGTGTACACTTTGAATGGGGATCGCGCAGTAGATGATATTGATTTGATATACTGAATTACGTTAACGTAAATCAGAAGAGTGCCTATTTAGTAATAGTATACGAACTACGTAAAGTAAATTAGTAGATCGAGTACCCTACAATTGCAGCAAACATGTTATAATTACCTGGGACATTTGTTTGTGTTTGTTGGGCAACATCCACTTATGATAAATGGAGAGAAAAGGATGGAGCTTCTATGACCTTGAGTTTTGTTGAAACATTGGCAGTCGGGCGAGTCTGAGAAGCTCATGTAACCCGACAAACAAGAAAAATAATTGTAAAACTCATACAAAATATGTGGATTATCTATAGTAATTGTTTTGGTTTAAGTATTACTTGTTGGTACACTGAATTTTATTATTGGAGATCTCACATTTTCCCATGGCGATGATGAATCCCTTTTGGATCATATGATCTGAAGATGTTTTTGGATTTTCGTTTAGGTAATTGTGACACATTTTCTTCATCATCTATCAAATGTAGACCTTGATTGTAGAAAACCATTAAATTCAATTGTAAGAGAGTTTAGCATAAAAGACTTTCGTTACCGGTGTTTGAATTTTCTCCCAAAGGTTTATCTTTTGTTTCATTTCCACAAAGATATAGGTCCTTATATCTTTGAACAACTTGTCAATGCTTGCGTCAAGATGTGTGATGATACTTTGTGTGTATCCTTCAAAATTTGGCAAGTTTTGCTCTTGAATCAGTGATGCCACCTTACGGACGAGTAAACCGTCATCAAATGGCGCGGTTCTTTTCGACGTAATAGATATTGGTACAAAGGCTGATGGGTCGTCAAGTCCCTTTCTCTAGTCCTCCTTATTCTCTTTGTCGCTATCTTCTTCTTCCTCGCTTCTCTGCGCTTCCTGTTCCCTTATACGAGCTTCAGTGATCTTCTATTAACATAACAAGGTAATCAACAACAGCATCATCTTTTCCAGCATCTATTTCAATGTCATCGACTAGCTCCGATGCCTCTTTACTGAGAAACAATATTACTAGAACGTGTGTATTAATCATATAGGAACATTAGAGCATATTGGAGTAATTTGGTAGTCGGACTACCAAAATATTTTAAGTGGATAGACCATTGGGGTACTTACTTCACCCTCAACATTAAGTGACCCGAAGGTATTTTTTTGTAGGTGCAGACTCATCTGACTTACGAAAGGAACAATCTCCTGAATGGATGCATTTCTTTCCATCATTGACTGAAGGACCACATTTGTACAATTTTCAGGATAACATGCAATTGTAACTAGAATAATGGCATGGGGGAAGCCTTGAATAGAAGTCGTAGGTTGTGTGTAGCTCAAATGGTCTTTAGATTTGGTGCTTTCCACAGTCAATGAGAATGATTCCCTTCCCCACGGGTATTTCAGAAAATCATCGATGCCTACTACCTGTTCGACCCTCTCTTTTGTGATTTGTGTGTTGTTTGACATTGGACACAATATTCCATCAACTAGAAGAAGTAGGGCTAGCCGCAGCCTCGTTTCTGGGTCCTTGTACCTTTTCTCTTCAATCAGTTTATGTATCCATGAAGTTGTTGGTTTTTTTTCTCCATCAAATAACTTGTTCCAAATTTTTTCAATACTGTTATTTTCTTTACCCTTTCCTTTTTTCTTTTAGAGTCGTATTTTATCATCTTCATTCTCATGCCTACAACTCAACCCAGTAACGATAGAAAACTCTTTAAGGCCATTCCTTATAGGTTTTCCTGTGAAAACCCACCAAAGTTCATTTTCCTTATTGGTGACTAATTGTCTTGAAAGCAAGTAGTGGAGAATATGAGGGAGAATTCGTGATTTTCCATTTGCATGATCAATTTGAATTGGAAGTTCATTAACAATTCCAAATGATTTTGGTTTAATGCTTGCTTGATATGTTCTACAACTCTTAGGTTGAAGTATTTATTAACTCTAGCTCTTCCACCAGGCTCATAATTTAATTCAAATAATCGCCGAGGTAGTTACTAGGTTGCATCTTAATCCATCATTTAACTGTAGTGCCAAAGACACATATATTTAATAGTCGGACTACTAAGTAAAATAGTCAATCTGTTTAAAACTCCAAAAGCGTCACGGGTATGGGTTGTACAACGAGGGAAGAAGATCAACAGTAACATTAACCGAATTTCCACAAATTATAATTAAGATGAAGCAGGGGATATATTTGTTGACAGAACAATGGAGAGACATACAATATAGAGAAAGAGTCGAGAATAATATGATTTTCTATGCACGAGACAGAATCCCCCTCATTATTATAATATGTATCTAAATCCCCAAATTTTGTAAATCTAAGATAAAGGCGTAAAGAAGAAGAGAAATTCATCAATCATAACAGTAATTATGGTGTTGTTTATGATCTTGTTCAAGCAATTTGCATGAAATGTAAAAGATTGAAGTGAAATTTACTTTATCTAACAAACCCTAGACGAGAGTTTCGTGATTTTGTTTTATACTTGTTGGATCCCTTCTGATTGTAGAAGGAGTTATTTGTTTCGCTTGGCTTTATGTTTGCACAAATTTGCATAGATTTGCAAAGAGGAGATCAGCTACAATTTAATTTAATTTCTTGTAGTAGAGAAAATAAATAAAAAGAAGTTAATGGCGAACGGTTGAGGTTCTTTCTCCGATAATCTAGAAGACAAAGTGGGAAAGATAAATTTGAATTTTAAATTATTCTTCGGCAAAAGTAGATCTAGAAAAGTAGTGTAACTGTTCATTACCGTAGGAGTTATATCGAATATAATGTATATTCTCGATGAAGAGAGAGACAATGTAGGCTTAGGGGTTATTTTCCTAATTATAGAGTATATAATATATATCCAGTGTAATTTTTCTAGTATTATTCAGGATATTATTATATTTAATACAACAATATATGATTTCTCCTAAAGATCCCCAAATGTAAGTTTCCATTATCAAATCGAATATAACGACATGATTCTGTTTTCTACAAACATAAATCCATAAAGAAAATAGAGAGAGAGTATGAAAATTGTGTCTAATCTATTATATAAAAGAAGGGTTTGTATTTCACAAGGGACTGACACGTCAGCTCTTCCTTTATTGACAACTCAGCTTGAATTTTTTTTTTTTTTAATATACCATCTACCTTAGAATCCTTAAAGTTGCGCCACAATCCAATAACTCTTCAATTCCCAGCGACGCCCCGAACCACCAAATCTCTCGAGAGCTATTGCAGCTATCTATTATTCCATTAATCGTTTCCTCTTCAAGGATCTTATAACTAAGGTAAGAATCTGTGGAATCTAATTTCTTTGTAATGTTTACTAATTCATTTGATTATGAAATTCTGATATTTTGGCTTTAAACATGAATTCGTACATATTAAGATGTGTATTCAGCTTGATAAAAGAAATGTTTGATGTTGAAGTGGTGGAAAATCTGTCTGAGCTTTCTCTTCCTCGAGTATTAGATCGATACCTCTCTTGTCAATGTTTTAAAATATGAACTTACTCATTACTTTTGTATTCGAGTCTTTCAAGATTGAGGATTAGTGTGATATGGACCATCCATAGCCTGACGATAAGCAAATGTGATAAATCCAAATCCACGGGAACGACAAGTATCTCTTTCCAGCATGATCTATACACAAATCACATCAAAATCTGATATACCGAAGAAGATATATGCTAGAAACTGAGGAGAAGGGGCAGTACTAAAATGAAACGAACGCAAATCTGAAAGTTCATATCAAGTCCATGTGACACCAGAAACACCATATGTGTTAGGTTCGCTGCATAACACTGAACCTGTATTTAGTGAAGTAAATTTTCTTTTATATAATAGGTGCCTAAGCTAATGGAAGCATATGCCGATATTATAAACAATGATTTCAAGGGTTTTATTAGATCTATCACATCTGTTAAGCATCTTACATTATGTTCAATGGTAATAGTTCCACCACCTTTGCAAGAAAACAAATGAGTGACACAAATTCATAACAAAATAAGGGCCATTATATTATAATAACAGGCCATTTTTAATACTAGAAAGAAATAATAATTATGAAGGTGTTAAATTTGTACGTCTTCACACATGCTATTTAGTAATCTTCACTATTAAATTTGTTAGGGTGTTAGGTGTAAAAGAGCCTCAAGATTTATTGGGTCTGTAGGTCTTTATGTGCCTGGTGGAACAGCTGTTTTGTCATCACCTGCATTTTTGCTTGCAATTGTAAGCTGTCCTGCCTTTTTACCACTCTCTTTCTAATATGTAGTTATGTTGTCTTCATTCTCCTAATAATTTGTCTACCTCTCCAAGGGTCTCATAGGTAAGGCAAGAATCTGTGGAAACTCGGTCTCACAAATGGCTGCTCTCACAGCCACTCACGGTCTCGACGTTCGCTTACGGACACTGATCGAGAAGCTCTCTCGCGCCATAGTAGCTATCTCTTCTTCCGTCAAACGTTGCCTCTCAAAGGGTCTTATAGCTAAGGAAAATATCTCTTGAATTTATTACTTTCATTTATTTCCTCCATTGAATTATCGTCCTAAAAGATCATTCTTTCAGCAGGTTTCAACTGAGCTAAAGATTATCCTGTCTAATTTTCCTGAGAAAAATTGTTTTAGTGTTTGATTTGTATGCTTAGTTACACGTATTGGTTCTTTAAGCTACATGAATAATTTCTGCGTTTCAGGAAAGTGGTGATGATGCTATGCGTCTATTACGTAACATCCAATAAATAAATTCAAGAGATACATGTATTGGTTCTTTAAAGGTGAAAGAATTCTCTCAAAACATAGCTCATCATTTATGTCGTATTGGTTATTGAGTGTTTAAATACTCTCAAATCATAGCTCAATATATTGGCAGGATATAGAAAACTTCATTCCTTTTTTAATTTTTATTTTTGCAGACTTCTCTTACAAACGAATAATTAAACTTCTTGGACACAGCTAATAGGTAATAATAACAACACAGTCTCTTATCATTTTCAAGAACCTTGGAATATTACACAAGATTACAAAGTTATTAGTGATAATGGAGTTTTGCTTTGATTATGTATTTATTTATTTTCTGTTTGTTGTCTATGTTAGTAATAGGCATTCTGATGTTAATTTGGTGGAAATTTGTAAGGATATTGTTAAAGAAGATGATAAAGCTCTTTTATTAGAAGATGGTGGTGGTCTTCATTCAGCTTCTCCTAGAGTTAGAATGGCTCATGTTATTATATGGACAAGAAATCCAAAGAGGAAGAGAAAAGGCAAAAGGAACTCATCAAAGGCTCTAATGCAAGTTCTTCTTTGGACCATTGATTGTATGCTTTGCCATCGTTTCCAACAGGTTATCTTTGCAACAGAGTTTCCATCCTTAGGTAAAGGCCTTCTTAATGATTTGGATTGGCCTGGTGACTCACAATCTCTCACAGCAGTCTCCTCTAGCCTTCTTAAGCTCCAGCAATGGCACTTCCGTCGATCAAAGATACAAAAATAGAGGCCTCATTTCATCGCTTCAAGTGTCTATCGGAGGAATCAGTGGATGTCTTACATAGCATATGGTTCCCCTTCTTGGTTAGATTCTCTCTTGGACAAGCCTTGAGCTGAAGCCTCTGTGTTTTGTTTCTCATGTATCTGCTTCCTTGTCTTTGCTGATTGTTATGTAATTTTCTCTAATTATGTTAGTTACTGCAATTTAGCTCTCTTCCTTTTATTTGGTTCATTTATTAGAACCGTAGGCCCTTTATGTCTATTGGGTTTGAACCTTATTTTGTAATTGTATTATTCATATTGGAAAAAAAAACTTGGGTTTAACCCTCATTCATATTTATTTTAACATCTTTTACACTTTTTTTTAATGTCACATAATATCTGCTAAATATTAATACATTTTAATAATTATAAAATTTATATTGACTATATAGTTACAAATTAAAATTATACAATCAAAGATTTATCAAATTTATGTACAACAAATTAAACTCCCATGTAAACCATCAACAATGATAAAAAGAAAAAAAAACACATCTACAATAAAAAAACACAAATATAAAGTAATTGTAATTGATTAACATTTAAATAAAATTGGGTAATTAGAATGACCTTAAATTTAAAATTCACTATACATTTACAAATTAATACTATATGATCAAAGTTTCTATAAAATTATGTAATAAAAATTATACCCGTGTTTTTATGCGGGTCACCACCTAGTACTAAATAAAAAACTGGGTAATAAGAAAGAAAACGAAAAAATTAAGCTATAGTGAAATTTCTCAAATCTATTTACACTTTTTTTATTAATGCACTTTTAGGTGATTTCGGGACATTCAATAATTATTTTGCTCTTCAAGAGGAAAGATGAAAGAAAATCTATTTACACTTTTTTATTAATGCACTTTTGGGTGATTTCGGGATATTTAATAATTATTTTGCTCTTCAAGAGGAAAGATGAAAGAAAATGTGTTGATTTCTTCAAATATAGTGCACGAATCCACTACTATATGAAATATCACTTTATTTGACATGGTTCTCAAGAAGAGAAACGCAATGTTTATTCTTCAATTTTAAAATCAATTATTTGATATTATATATTTTTCAAATATATAAATTATATAAAAAAAAATTCGTATTGTATAAATAGACACCTGTTTCGTTTTATCTAGACACAAAAAGCACAAATTCCTATTTACACACAATGGTAATTATCATATAGCCTATGTGCAAAGTCATGTACACAATAATTGATTACACATTGATAATGAAGTATATGTACACAATAATCATGCATGTATAATAAACGATCAAGCAATTTGTATACAACGTTGTGTATACAATATTCATGCAGGTTGTGTACAATGTTGTATATAATGCATGTGTTCAGTATATGTAAACAATGATCATGTACGAACTTTATTTATAGCGTTGTATACATGATATTGTGTACACAATACTAATCATCTGGTATACACAATGATTATGCAGCAGTTTGCATATAGCGTGGTGTACACGAAATCATGACGTCATACACAAAATGCATCAATATCATCAAATAAAATAAATATTGTGTACACAAAATACTAGAACAATGTTTAAGCATGAAGATAATGATTCCATTGAATGATAATAGAAATATAAAGAGAAAATTTTTTTATTTTCATATTAAACGAATCAAGTGTTTATTTATAGAGTATAAAATATGAATGTTGATATAATTTTAAAAATTTAAATATATACTATGAAATCATTTGTTTTAAAGATTGTGGATAAAAGAAAAAAATATGATAAATGACGGGAGTGAGAAATTTGTATAGGAGAGAGAGACATATATAGTTTTCAAGAAACTGTACTAATAGCAAAAAAGTATCTAAATTATAATTACTTAGGGAAAAAATACACTAGAGTGTAAATTTCTTTACTAAATAAAGATAGAGGATAATTGGTAAGGACTATGTTTGCAGATTTTTATTATATATTTTTGGCTTTGAAAGTTTTGAATTTAATTTAAATTATAATAAAATTTTGATTGATGAGTTGTGATTGTAATTTTTTAATATCAAAATTATTTTTATTTGTCAACAAAGTATTAAAAAAAATTTATAATTGAAATATATCGTAACAAAAAATTTATACCTATTATTTTTCATGTATGCATAGTAAACAAAATTTCAAAATAATTAGATGTAAAATAAAATTATAATACATGTTGGATTTACAAGTTTATAAGTTTATATTGTAGTTGAAGTTATATGGTTGATATAATTAAGAAAAATGGCATGAATGATTACAAGCTATTAAAAATATATTCACCAAACTCATGTGATATATCATTTAAAAGATCATAATGATATTTGTCATCCAACCAAAAAACTATTTAGGAGATCATTTAAGAGATTTAAATTCTTTCTAAATGTTTTTACCTTCTATGTTCTCAAAAGGAACATTTTAAGAGCATTTAGCTTTATAATATTGTAATATTAGGAAAATAAATCATAAAATTTATTTATTCGAGATGATGTTATATATATATATATATATATATATATTTTTATTTTTAATTATTAAGTAAAAAATTTACATATAAATATTTATAAAATAAAAATGTGCAAGTCGCTTAGTGGTGTGCCTCCTCTATAGTCTAGTTATCAAAAGAGGGATCGAATCTGGTCACTGGCATAATAAGTGTATCTTTTTCTTATTTATGGAGTTTGATTAATGGACCGGTCCATTGTGTTCCAGAGATTAATGTGATATCAAAAAATGTTTGGTAAAATAAAAGTTATGATACCTTAGAAAAAATTATTATCATAAACTTGGTATTCTAATTAGATAAATATTTAATTAAATAGTTAATATATCTATGTCTGTATATTAATTTTTAAACTACTATTTTATTTTTCTACTCAAAAGTTATAAACTAATAATTTAAATATATAAACAATTATGACATAAAATTATACCATATGTTATATATAATATTTAAAATAAAAATTTTAGAATAAATTTGAACATATAACCGCTATGATATACTAATCATTAAAATATAAACAGTAAAGAGGAGCATACAACTTATGCAGCACATGACTACTGTTCCATTTATAAGAGTTGTTGATATGTTTGTCGTTTACGGCGATTTTTGAGCGATCTTGACCTAGCCTTCTTTCCTTTTTTGCTTCCCTCCCCCGTTTTGCGACGTCTTCACCGGAGATGACTTTACCGCTTCCTTCTGGTGCTGCATCTTCACCCCACCCCCGCCGCCCAGTGTTTCTCCTGGAGTTGACCAAGCCTCTGTCATTGCGTCTTGGAGTCACCTTGTTGACTCGTCTGAGCTTCGTTCCAATCCGGCTCTTTCTCCAGCCATTGTGAATCGTGTTGATGGCATTGCCTCGGTTACAGTCCATACTGCTCTACTTTCTAACTCTCAGCCTTTATAGTCTAATTTTATTGTAGGCTTTTTCATTGGTGATGCACCACGTATCAGCAAAATTCATGCCACAATCAATATGCTTTGGACCCGTGATGGAAAACGCTTGAAAATCGATGTTCAAGTTATCAATATTCATATGATCCTCTTATGTGTTGATGCACCTGACATTGTACCAAAAATTTCCCGAAAAAATATTAGCACATTATCGATGTTCTTCTTGTTGTTCAAAAATGGTCTCCTTCAAACGCTCACGCAAAATCGGATTTATTCTCTATGTCCCGATGAGTTGATTTTCATGATGTTCCTGATTACTTATTTTCTCAAGAAGAACTAAAATTTTTAGGTTACATTTTAGGTGATGCTCAAAAGCTACACCCAACAACAGAGAAGTGTATGCGCTTACACGTTGCTTGTTTATTGATTGTTTTAAACCTAGATGCCCCTTTGCTCAACTCGATCGAGCTCACTGGAGAAACCACTCATGTCAAGATTACGTACCCACGGCTTCCTAATAAGTGTGAAACATGTGCTCTGTGGGGACATAAGGCCATTAATTATTGTAAGAAGCAAACTCCATCATTGAACAAGGACTCAACTGGAGCAGCTCATGCTACTAATGCACACACTTCTCCTGTTGGAGCTAATTCTACAACCGTTCACCCACTATCCACTGAGCATGTTCCTGTCAATCCACAAACTGCTAGCTCCCTGATCACTACCGTCTCGGCTGGGAAAATCTTGGCTGCTGATATTACTCTGTTTTAATGCATAATATTGAGCATTTATGTCTACTATTCTGCATTATTCCGAGCGTTTTCCTTGCAAATTTGATATATTTTCAGGATTTTAATTTTTCCAGTCGTTTTGGAGCAAAAGATTCATTAAAGAGCATTTCAGAGAAAATTAGAAGAATTAGCTAATTGCAGAACCAAGGGATCGATCGAGCATGTGTGAGATCGATCGAGCATGTGTGAGAGATCGATCGAGCATGTTTGAGAGATCGATCGAGCAAAGAATTTAAAGGAGTGCACGATCGGGAAACACAAATCCCGATCGGGAATTTGCTTCTGGAAAATCTCGGAACAAGAGATCGATTGTGCATATGGCAGATCGATCGATCAGAAAAACAAAGAAATCGATCGAGCACCATAGGGGATCGATCGATCCCTTTGCCCGAGAAGAACAAGAAAATTTCCAAATTTTGCATCCAAGTCCTCACGCTTATCCTACTTTCATATTTTTAATTATTTACTTGTTAGTTACACACTTTTACACTTTTACAACTTTGAGCTTTTACAGAGAGAAGGATCTGAACTCTATATTTTGGAGAAGATTTCTGAACTCTGATTTTATATACCAATATCCATTTTGATTTTACTATGTGTTCGTCTTTGATATAAAAATATTTATGCTTTGCAATGTCTGAATAGTTCACTAGTTAGGTTTTAGGTTATCTTAGGGAAATCAGGGTTGATTGTTAGGGTTGTTCATAAAGAGATTGAATTTGTTAGGTTCTTAGTCTATATTTAATCTTTATGCATGAATTAGCTGGATCACCTAGTTCTTTATAATAGATTGATAAATACAAATAGATTGATAAATACAAAGGAATTTGGTTTAGAAATCTGACATAATCTAGATGAGTAAATGCCTTTGCTTGGAGAAGTATTGTCTTAGGGGTTTATGATCTTATCAAATATGAACTGCAATGCTTAACTGAATTATCTAAATACGGCGGTAGTTTGTTTTTAGTATTTTGAGTATAGGGATTAATACTTCGGCAGGAGATTAATCTAGTTTCTTTCTTTTGAGTAAAGAACTATTTTCAAATGAAAATCTATGCATCATAATCTCACTTTTAAACATGACTACTTGTGGATTGCCTATTGTCTGACGATTTTATTTTATCGTTTACAACCGTATTAATTAATTATTATTTTGATTCCGTTACAAACATCTTGAATATTCTGTCTTAACTTGATTTGAGATTAAAATGAATTGTGTACTGTCTGGTCTCTGTGGATTCGACCATTTATTGTGGTACATTGATCTATTCTCTACAGTATCAGTTTTAGAATTAAATTCTAAACCTATCAGAATTTTTGCGCCGTTGCTGGGGACCACTACAATTCCTTTTATGTTTTCCTTAGAATCTAGTCTAAGATCTTTCTTTTTTTTATTTTTATTTTTATTTTATTTTATTTTATTTTTTATATAGGTGATAGCCATGGACTACAATGATTGGCTACATGAGAAAGACGACACATTCGGAGATAACATTCAGGATGAGTCATATGAAAAGGAACCATTTGATGAGAGCGTGCTTACCTAAGAACAAAAAAGTAGAGTTGGATTATCTTGAAAAAGAATGGCCAATTGTGCCAAGGAGTGTTCTAGCTATGATTCTTAGAGTAGAACTCATCTCACACCAAGCAGCACTTGAGGGAAGAGATCTCACATTTGGAGAGATAATGGTAGCTAATTATCTTGAAGAGATAATATATTGGGGTTCACCAAGCCAACTAGGAGGTATATTTCAGTTTAACTCCAAAATTCATGATTATTAATTATGTTACATGCCTAGCATTGAATATATAACTTCTAGTTTGCATAACCCATGATTGTTGATGAATGTTATGATTTGATATATGAGTCTCAAAGCCTAGATATATTGAGGTTTGCAACACTTACTGGGAATTATGATGGATTATGTTATGACATTCATGATCTCAACTTAAGGTTTTCAATGCATGATGATTTTAGTCCAGTTCTTAAAAAGTCTTGCCTAGGAGATGTGCTTGATGTAGATAAGATCTTGAGTGATTTAGAAAATCCTAAGGTTGAGATTGACTTAAGAAGTGAGAATGCTATGTTTTACATGATTGATGGAGATGAAGTTGACTACTTTGTGTTGAATTCGTTTAAACATGAAGCTGATTTTTTTTTCCATCTAATGCATTTGATTGTCATGAGCCTCTAGTAATCAAGGAGCAATTCATGATATATGCTACATATGTAGTAAGCTTCTTTGATGAGATTGATGTCTTTTTGCCATGGGAAACATTGTATTTCTTTGAGCATATGTTATATTGCACTAATAGGAGAAGGACTAAAGGTGCATTGGCTTAGCTATTTCATTCTCATGATTAGCACATTGTGCTCTACAAACAAGTTAACAACTTTAAACAAGCGCTTGGTGGGAGGCAATCCACCCAAGTTAGTTTTTTTTTCTTGGTTTTATTTTCACACTTGGACGGTGTGAAGTAAGTTTGGGGGAGGGTATAATGATAATAACTATATTTTGATGTTTTGTTTTTAGGGTGAAAATTTTCAAATTTTTCATTTTTGATTTAGTTGAGTCAAGTCGAGTCGAAGGAATGATGACCAGAATGTGTGATGATTACTTGCCTAGTGTGAATTCAGGTTCTTTTTTATTACTAACTTAGATTAACTGCTGGACTTAGGATTGGAACCCCATTGATTGATTGATATGCCTTTGAAAGTTCTGATCTTTTGGATTATTTATGATTTGGTGCTGGCTCACTTGTGCTATGACTTAATTTGATATTAAATTCTCTTAATTATGGTGTTGATATACTATGAAAGCTAGGTATCTTTCTCTTCATTTTTCTGTAAATTGACAAGTTCTTTCAGTTAGATCCGAATCCTTTCTCTCTCACTTTAGAAAATAAGAAACGGTACAAAAAAGGATTAAAGCATGATCTAAAATATGTAGTCAATCCCAGAAAAAACCGGCTGCTAAAAAAAGAGAAGTGAGAAAGGGGGAAAAAAGATCAGGATTGGAAGTCGATTGTTTCTCTGTTTGGTATGGGCATTTTGATAGAAGGGGTACTCATGCGCATTGATCGATACCCCATAACTAAGAATGCACCATTTGTATTTGCAAGAATTAATGAGCTGGCTGAGATGATTTGATAGTTTGATTGAATCGGAATTTAGAGTAGAATGTATGTTGTTAGTTATGTGGTGGTAAACAGTCTATTTGCAGTGGTTGTCTAGGATTAGTGCTTTAGTTTGTGATATCTGAATTTGGGGTTTCTGAGATTCTGTGAATCCATGTGTGGTCCTTTTCAAACCTCTTCTCTAGATTGAATCTTGCTTTACTTGATGACAAGCAAAAATCTAAGTCTGGGGGAGTTAATATTACTCTGTTTTAATGGATAATAGTGGGCATCTATTCTGCATTATTCCGAGCGTTTTCCTTGGAAATTTAGTATATTTTCAAGATTCTAAGTGTTCGAGTCGTTTTGGAGAAAAAATGCATCAAAAAGGGCATTTCATAGCAAATCGGAAGAATTGGATAATTGCATAACCAAGTGATCGATGGAGCATTTGTGAGATCGACCGAGCAAACCATTTAAAGGAGTGCCGATCGGGCAACACATAGCCCGATCATGCATTTTCTCCTGGAAAATACCGGAACAAGAGATCGATCGTGCATCTGGTAGATCGATCGAGCAGAAAAACAAAGATATCGATCGAGCACCATAGGGGAACGATCGATCCCTTTGCCCGAGAAGAACGAAATTTTTTTCCAAATTTTGCATCAAAATCGTCACGCTTATCCTACTTTCTTATTTTTAATTATTTACTTTTTAGACTATAAAAGTCATATGGCTTAGGTTTTGTTAGTTACACACTTTTACAACTTTGAGCTTTTAAAAGGAGAAGGATTTGAACCCTGTATTTTGGAGAAGATTTTTGAACTCTAATTTTATATACGAATATCCATATTGATTTTACTATGTGTTTTTGTTTGATATTAAATTGTTTATGCTTTGCAATATCTAAGTAGTTCACTAGTTAGGTTTTAGGTTTTTTCAGGGAAATCAGGGTTGAGTGTTAGGGCTGTTCATAAACAGATTGAATTTGTTAGGTTCTCAATCTAGATTTAATTCTAATGCATGAATTAGCTTGATCACCTAGTTTTTGATAATAGATTGATAAATACAAAGGAATTTGTCTCTTCCGGCTGCCTCTATGCTCATCTATTACTCCATAACTAGTCTTCTTCAATCTCAAACTCCATGGATAAAGATACTCCACCACTTGAAGAAGTTGAATCCGTTTTGGGCTGGTCCACGGTTACTCGCAGGGCCTCTCATTCTCCTCCTAAAGTACATCCTCCGACTTCAAATCCGTTAAACTTTCCTCCTTCATGTTTATTTGTGTTAGAGAATTGTGATGCTGATGATGACAAAGAGGAAGAGCAAATTTTAGATACATAATCAGTTCAAGTCAAGGACATACAGCTTGGATCTCGCTCTATCACACAGGCAAAGCCAAAACATGATGCTCGCCCAAATGTCGCCTCTAGAAAGGCACCTAAATAACCGGCCCTTAATCAAAAATCATTCTTCTCCTCGCGGAGACACTAAATATAATGTTTCTTTTTGTTTGGAACACAAGGGGGTTTAATCAACCTCTTAAGCACAATATAGTCCGCCAATGGGTGTTTTCTACTAAACCTCAATTTGGGTATTTTCTTGAAACCCATGTATTAGCTCATAATTTAACTCGTATTTTGCAGGCTACTCTCGCGGGTTGGAGTTCTATTCACAACTATGGGGCACATCGTCTAGGACGTATTTTGGTTTTTTGGAAGGATGGTGTTGTAGTCACACCAATCCCCACTACATCCCAATTAATCACATCTTTAGTTACTCTTAAATCTAGTGACATTGTTTTAATTTCTTGTGTGTATGCATCAAAATTTCAGGTTGATTGCATCCAAATTTGGTTGGATCACCACGAGAGTAGGCGTAGATATGGATCTACTTCCTTCCCTTGGCTTATATTTGGAGATTTTAATGAGATATTATTCACTCGGACAATTCCATACCCACCAGTAACTCTCGGCATATTGGCATGCTACAGTATCAAGATTTTGTTACTCAATGTGATCTCACAAATCTTGCATATGTTGGGCCTCGGCTGAACACAATGTGAGCTGTGCTTGGACTCATTTGGCCCAAGCTGAGGAAATTTTCTACAAGCAACGCTCGCGCATCACTTGGTTACGGCATGGAGATTTCAATACGAGATTCTTTCACCAAGTTTTTGTTTCTCGGACCTCCCGGAATACAATCAAGTAGTTGATTTTGAGTAATGGTGTTGTTATCACTGACTTTCCCACTATAAAGAAAGTTGCCGCCACTCACTTTAGAGATTTGTTGTAGCACCAGGCGGGACTTTATCCTCTTCCGTCTCATTCGCTCTCAGAGTTGATCTCAGGATACAACTTTGTTTCTTTGCCAACCGGTCTTGGGTCCCAAGATCAAAAACGCATTATTTGTTACGCCAACCAATAAATCCTTGGGTCATGATGGCTACACAACGAAGTTTTCACATCTACATGGTTGATTGTTGGTGAAGATTTGATAACGGCGATCCAATCCTTCTTCCTCTATGGTTTCCTTCCTCGTGCTGTTAATGCAACGCTAGTCTCTTTGATCCACAAAATCGAAAATCCTAGCACAATCAAGGACAATCAGCCTATATCTTGCTGTAATGTCATCTATGAAGTCATCTCCAAGATCCTAGCAAACCGCCTCAAGACGCTCCTGCCTAATTCCATTAGCCTAACCAGAGCGCTATTATAAAAGGCCGCCTTTTGCTGGTATTACTCGGTTTTAATGCATAATAGTGGGCATTTATGTCTACTATTCTGCATTATTTCGAGCGTTTTCCTTGAAAACTTTGTATATTTTCAAAATTCTAAGTGTTCGGGTCGTTTTGGAGCAAAAGATGCATTAAAGAGTGTTTCAGAGCAAATTAGAAGAATTGGCTAATTGCAGAACCAAGTGATCGATCGATCATGTGTGAGACCGATCGAGCAAAACATTTAAAGGAGTGCACGATCGGGCAAAACAAATACCGATAGGGCATTTTCTCCTAGAAAATCCCGGAAGAAGAGATCGATCGTGCATCTGGCAGATCGATCGAGAAGAAAAACAAAGAAATCGATCGAGCACCTTAGGGGATCGATCGATCCCTTTGCCCGAGAAGAACAAGAAAATTACCAAATTTTGCATCCAAGTCCTCAAGATTATGGTACTTTCATATTTTTACTTACTTACTTTCTATACTATAAAAACCTTATGGCTTAGGTTTTGTTATTTACACACATTTATACTTTTACAACTTTGAGCTTTTACAGAGAGAAGGGTTTGAACTCTGATTTTATATACCAATATCCATATTGATTTTACTATGTGCTCTTCTTTGATATTAAATTGTTTATGCTTTGCAATGTCTGAGTAGTTCACTAGTTAGGTTTTAGGTTTTCTCAAGGAAATCAGGGTTGATTTTTAGGGTTGTTCATAAAGAGATTGAGTTTGATAGGTTCTCAGTCTATATTTAATCTTAATGCATGAATTATCTTGCTCACCTAGTTCTTGATAATAGATTGATAAATATAATGGAATTTGGTTTAGAAATCTGACCTAATCTAGATGAGTAAATGCTTTTGCTTGCTGAAATATTGTCTTAGGGGTTTATGTACTTATAAAATTTGAACTGTAATGCTTATCTGAATTATCTAAATACTGCGGAAGTTTGTTTTTAGTAATTTAAATATATGGATTAATACTTCGGAAGGAGATTAATCTAGTTTTTGTCTTTTGGGTTGAGAAATATTTTAAATGAAAATCTCTACATGATAACTTGACTTTTAAACATGACTACTTGTGGATTTCCTATTGTCTGACGATTTAATTTTATCGTTTACAACCATTTTCATTAATTATTGTTTTGATTCTGTAACAAACATCTCGAATATTCTGTCTTAACTTGATTTGAGATTAAACTGAATTGTGTACTCTCTGGTCTCTGTGGATTCGACCCTTTACCGTGCTACATTGATCTGTTCTCTACAGTATTAATTTTAGGATTAAATTCTAGACCTATCAAAATTTTGGCGCCGTTGTCGGGGACCAATACAGTGCGTTTTATGTTTTCCTTAGAGTCTAATCTAAGATCTTTCTTTTTTGCATTTCTATTTTATTTTTTATTTAGGTGATAGCCATGAAATACAATGATTTGCTACATGAGAAAGACGACACATTCGGAGATAACATTTAGGATGAGTCATATGAAGAGGAACCATTTAATGAGAGCGTGCTTACCCACGAACAAAAAAGTAGAGTTGGATTATCTTGAAAAAGAATGGCCAACAGTGCCAAGGAATGCTCTAGTTATGATTCTTCGAGTAGAACTCATCTCACACTGAGCAACACTTGAAGGAAGAGATCTCACATTTGGAGAGATAATGGTAGCTAATAATCTTGAAGAGTTAATATATTGGGTTCCACCAAGCCAACTAGAAGGTAATTATGAGTTTAATTTCTGAAATTCATGATTATCAATTATGTCACATGCCTAGCATTGAAGATATAACTTCTAGTTTGCATACATCCATGATTGTTGATGAATGTTATGATTTGATATGTGAGTCTCGAAAACTAGATATATTGAGGTTTGAAACACTTATTGGGAATTATGATGGAATATGTTATGACCTTCATGATCTCAAGTTAAGGTTTTTAATGCATGATGAGTTTAGTCTACTTCTTATAAAGTCTTACATAGGAGATATGCTTGATGTAGATAAGATTTTGAGTGATTTAGAAAATCATAAGGTTGGATGGACTTTAGAAGTGAGAATGATGTGTTCTACATGATTGATGGAGATGAAGTTGACTACTTTGTGTTGAATTCGTTTAAACTTGAAGCTGATTTTATTTGTCCATCTAATGCATTTGATTCTCATGAGCCTCTAGTAATCAAGGAGCAATTCATGATATATGCTACATATGTAGTAAGCTTCTTTGATGAGATTGATGTCTTTTTGCCATGGGAAACATTGTATTTCTTTGAGCATATGTTATATTGCACTAATAAGAGAAGGACTAAAGGTGCACTGGCTCAGCCATTTGATTCTCATGATTAGCACATTGTGCTCTACAGTCAAGTTAATGACTTTAAACAAGCGCTTGGTGGGAGACAATCCACCCAGATTAGTTTTTGATTTTCTTGTTCTTTTCTTTTTCTTGAGTCAAGTCTTACTCTTTTCTTGGATTTATTTTCACACCGGGACGGTCTGAAGTAAGTTTGGGGGAGGGTGTAATGATACTAACTATGTTTTGATGTTTTGTTTTTAGGGTGAACATTTTCAAATTTTTCGTTTTTTATTTAGTTGAGTCTAGTCGAGTCGAAGGAATGATGACTAGAATCTGTGATGATTACTAGCCTAGTGTGAATTCAGGTTCTTTTTCTATTTGATTACTGACTTAGATTAACTACTGGACTTGGGATTGGAACCCCATTGATTGATTGATATGCCTTTGAAAATTCTGATCTTTTGGATTGTTGATGATTTGGTGTTGGCTCAGTTGTCCTATGACTTAATTTCATCTTAAATTCTCTTACTTATGGTGTTGGTATACTATGAAAGCTAGGTATATTTCTCTTCAGTGTTCTATAAATGACAAGTTCTTTCAGTACGATTTGAGTCCTTTCTCTCTCTCCCTTCAGAAACTTAAAAAAACGGTACAAAAAAATGATTGAAAGCATGATCTAGAAATCCGTAGTGTATCCCAGTTTAAACCGGCTGCTAAAAAAAAGCGCAGAAATGCGAAGATACAAAAAAGAGCAGAAAGAAAAGAGAAGTGAGAAAGGGGGGGAAAGGATCAGGATCGGAAGTCGATTGATGCTCTGTTTGGTATGGGCATTTTAATAGAAGGGGTACTCAAGCACGTTGATCGATACCCCATAACTAAGAATGCACCATTTGTATTTGAAAGAATCATTGAGCTAGCTGAGATGATTTGATAGTTTGATTGACTTGTGATTTAGAGTAGAATGCATGTTGTTAGTTATGTGGTTGTAAACAGTCTATTTGCAATGGTTGTCTAGGATTAGTGTCTTTAGTTTGTGACATCTGAATTTGGGGTTTCTGAGATTCTGTGAATTCATGTGTGGTCGCTTTCAACCCTCTTCTCTGGATTAATCTTGCTTTACTTGAGGACATGCAAAAATCTAAGTCTGGGGGAGTTGATATTACTGGGTTTTAATGCATAATAGTGGGCATTTATGTCTGCTATTCTGCATTATTCCAAGCGTTTCCTTGCAAATTTGGGATAATTTCAAGATTTTAAGTGTTCGGGTCATTTTGGAGCAAAAGATGCATTAAAGAGCATTTCAGAGCAAATCGGAAGAATTGCCTAATTGCAGAACCAAGTAATCGATCGAGAATTTGTGTGATTGATTGAGCAAAGCATTTAAAAGAGTGCACAATCGGGCAACACAAAGCCCGATAAAACATTTTCTCCTGGAAAATCCCGGAACAAGAGATCGATCGTGCATTTGGCAGATCGATCGAGTAGAAAAACAAAGAGATCGATCGAGCACCATAGGGGAACGGTCGATCCCTTTGCCCGAGAAGAACAAGAAAATTTCCAAATTTTGCACCAAAGTCTTCAAACTTATCCTACTTTCATATTTTTAATTATTTACTTTTTAGACTATAAAAGCCTTATGGCTTAGGTTTTGTTAGTTACACACTTTTACACTTTTACAACTTTGAGCTTGTACAGAGAGAAGAATTTGAACCCTGTATTTTGGAGAAGATTTCTGAACTCTTTTTTATATACGAATATCCATATTGATTTTACTATGTGTTCTTCTTTGATATTAAATTGTTTATGCTTTGCAATGTCTAAGTAGTTCACTAGTTAGGTTTTAGGTTTTTCTAGGGAAATCAGGATTGATTGTTAGGGCTGTTCATAAACAGATTGAATTTGTTAGGTTCTCAGTCTATATTTAATTCTAATGCATGAATTAGCTTGATCACCTAGTTCTTGATAATAGATTGATAAATACAAAGGAATTTGGTTTAGAGATCTGACCTAATCTAGATGAGTAAATGTCTTTGCTTGCGGTACTATTATCTTAGGAGTTTTTGAACTTATCAAAAATGAGCTGTAATGCTTATCTGAATAATCTAAATACGGCGGAAGTTTATTTTTAGTAATTTGAATATAGAAATTAATACTTCGGAAGGACATTAATCTAGTTATGTGTTTTGAGTTGAGAACTATTTTTAAATGAAAATCTCTGCATGATAACTTGACTTTTAAACCTGAATAATTGTGGATTGCCTATTGCCTGACGATTTTATTTTATCGTTTACAACCGTTTAAATAAATTATTATTTTGATTCCGTTACAAACATCTTGATTATTCTGTCTTAGCTTTATTTGAGATTAAACTGAATTGTGTACGATCTTGTCTCTGTGGATTCAACCATTTACTGTGTGCTACATTGATTTGTTCTCTGCAGTATTAGTTTTAAGATTAAATTCTAGACCTATCAGCTACTGCTACATAAATGATTATGTTGCACCTTGGCGCTACTTCTATTCATCTCACAAAAAATTGGCTATTAACTCATCTCAATCTATTATTACTCCACCTTCTGCACAACACCTTGACACTCAAATTATAACTAATCTTACTTCCTTTGTTGTTGCATGTCGTGATTCAGCCGCTATTCAGGATGGAGCTACCACACAACATGATCTTGGATCGCATGAGAAAGCAAACGTTTGCTCAGCCTCTGTTTCACTAATGGACCTAGCCATTGAGATTGTTGATCACTTGTCTCTTCAAGCCGCCTCTATGCTCATCTATAACTCCATACCCAGTCTTCTTCAATCTAAAACACCACGGATAAAGATACTCCACCACTTGATGAAGCTGAATCCGCTATGGGCTGGTCCACGATTACTCGCAAGGCCTCTCATTCTCCTCCTAAATTACATCCCTTGACTTCAAATATGCTAAACTTTCCTACTTCACGTTTCTTTGTTTTAGAGAATTGTGATGCTTATGATGACAAAGAGGAAGGGCAAATTTTAGAAACAAAATCACTTCCAGTCAAGGACATATAACCTAAATCTCGCTATATCACACGGGCAAAGCCAAAACATGATGCTCGCCCAAATTTTGCCTCTATAAAGGCACCTAAACAACCGACCCTCAATCAAAAATCATTTGTCTCCTCACGGAAACAATAAATATAATGTCGCTTTTTGCTTGAAATACTAGGGCGAATCAACCTCTTAGGCAAAATATAGTCCGCCAATGGATGTTTTCTACTAAACCTCAATTTGGGTATTTTTTTGAAACCCATGTATTAGCTCATAATTTAATTCGTATTTTGCAGGCTACTCTCTCGTGTTGGAGTGCTATTCACAACTATGGGGCACATCATCTAGGCCATATTTGGGTTTGTTAGAGGGATGGTGTTGTAGTCACACCAATCCTCATCACATCCCAATTAATCACCTCTTTAGTTACTCTTGAATCTAGTGACATTGTTTTAATTTCTTGTGTGTATGCATCAAACTTCCAGGTTGATTGCATCCAAATTTGGTTGGATCTCCATGATAGTATATGGATCTACTTCCTTCCCTTGGCTTTTATTTGGAGATTTAAATGAGATATTATCTCACTCGGACAATTCCAGACCCACCTGTAACTCTCGGTATATTGGCATGCTGCAGTATCAAGATTTTGTTACTCAGTGTGATCTCAGAGATCTTGCATATGTTGGGTCTCGCTTTACTTGGTCAAAAAATAGAGAGCATGATCCCATTAGCAAGAAGCTTGATCGATTTCTTGTAAATCCTGCTTGGTCCTCAACTTTTCCTCGCTCTTACACTGCATTTGAGGCGAATGGAGTCTCCGACCATGCCCGAGGCTTCGTTCATTTATCTACACCTTTATCCCCTATCCGTAAACCTTTTAAATTCAATAATTACTTCATTAATCATCCCTCTTTTTTACAGGTTGTTGACAATCATTGGCACTCCTCCCCACCTCTCTTCCAGTCGCGCCTTTCTCTTTGGTTTTTCCACACCAAATTAGAGAGTCTCAAGACTCTGTTGTGATCGCTAAACCAGACAGCTTATGGTGATCTTCCAGGTCGAGCAAAAGCAACTTATGAGGATCTCTGTCACTGCCAAGAACATGCTCTTCAATCTCCTTCGGAGCCATCTCTCTCGGCTGGACACATTGCGAGCTTTGCTTGGACTCATTTAGCCCAAGCTGAGGAAATTTTCTACAAGCAACGCTCGCGCATCACTTGGTTACGGCATGGAGTTTCCAATACGAGATTCTTTCACCAAGTTGCAGTTTCTCGGATCTCTCGAAATAAAATCAAGCAGTTGGTTTTGAGTAATGGTGTTGTTATCACTGACTTGCCCACTATCAAGGAAGTCGCCGCCACTCACTTTAGAGAGTTGTTGCAGCACCAGCCGGAACTTCATCCTCTTCTGTCTCATTCGCTCTCAGAGTTGATCTCATACCATTGTTGGGAGGATACAACTTTGTTTCTTTGCCAACCGGTCTTGGGTCCTAAGATCAAAACCGCATTATTTGTTAAGCCAGCCAATAAAGCCCTGGGTCCGATGGCTACACAACGGAGTTTTCACATCTACATGGTCGATTGTTGGTGAAGATTTTATATTGGCGGTCCAATCCTTCTTCCTCTATGGTTTCCTTCCTCGTGGTGTTAATGCATGCTAGTCTCTTATATTCCCAAAACCGAAAATCCCAGCACAATCAACGACTATCGGCCTTTATCTTGCTGTAAGGTCATCTACAAATTCATCTCCAAGATCCTAGCAAACCGCCTCAAGACGAACCTGCTTAATTCCATTAGCCTAACCAGAGCGCTTTTATAAAATGTCGCCTTTTGCTGGAAAATGTTATGCTTGCAACGGAGCTTGTCAATGATTACCATCGACCCTCTATCTTTCCTTTATGTACTTTAAAATTAGATATTTCTAAGGCTTTTGACAATATTGACTGGATTTTATCATCTTTGTTTTACAAACAATGTGATTACCAGGATGTTTCATTCATTGGATTTGTCTCTACATATCTACAACAATGTTCTCGATCTTAGTAAATGGGGAACCTGCAGGATATTTCCCGAGTTTCATAGGCATTCGGCAAGGTTGTGCTCTCTCTCTCTCCCTACCTTTATGTCATTGCTACTAATTTTTTCTAAGCTTCTGAACACAGCTGCATCTTCGGGTCAATTTGGATATCACCCTCGGCGTCATGCGACTACTCTCACACATCTTTGCTTTGCTAATGAGATTCTAGTTTTCACTTATGGCACATCCTCATCGTTGACCGGTGTCTTACATGTCATGGATGTATCCGACAGGAACTCGGGTCTTTGAGTAAATGTTTCAAAGTCTTCAATATTTGCTACGACTAACCCTTCTGCTCCTTTACTTGTCGTTGTTGCAGATCTTGGGCCCAAGTTAGATGCTCTACCGGATCGTTATCTGGGACTCTCTTTAACAAATAAGAAACTTTGTCGGGCTGACTATGCACCACTCATTGATCGCCTCCGCCTGAAAATGACTATTTGGACAACTAAAGTTCTTTCCTATGTGAGTCGCTTGCAACTCATTAAATTGGTTGTTACTAGCACTATAAACTTTTGGCAATCCACTTTATGCTTGCCCAAGTGCTGCATCCGGGAGACAAACAACTTATGCAGTAATTTCCTGTGGCCGGGATCGCCGACTAACCAGCACATGTCCAAGCTTGCTTGGGATGAGGTTTGTAAACCAAAAGCAGTCGATTGACTCGACATTATTAAGTTCAAAGACACATCCCTGGTCTTCTCTCTTTCCATTATTTGGTGCCTACTATCTGGTTCCCCCTCGGTTTGAGCTGCTTGGATAACCCGTCACTTACTCCGAGACTCGACTTTCTGGGAAGCAAGCACAACGTCGCAGAGTTCATAGATATGGAGAAAACTCCTACAATGTCGTCCGATTGCCGCATAATACTTCCGTCTTCGTCTCTGGGATGGTACACGATCCTCATTTTGGTTTGAGCATTGGTCTTCTTTTGGGGCTCTTATCTCTATTGCAGGTGAACAAGGCATCTGTGAGTTTGGTATTCATCGCAACGCCAATTTTGTAAGTGCTGCTATGTCCCACTCTTGGCATATCCGCTGCCCACGAGTACCGGCCTTACATTTCTTTCACTCACAAATCACTGCCATATAGTCTCTTGAAAAACAAAAAAAGAAGAAAAAATTAGATGAATGTAAAGACTTTAAATAAATAAAGTAGTACAGCTGTGATGGGCTGAAAAGTTCTTTTAATACTGTCAGTAAAAGACTTAAAAATTTATGCTAGTCAACCCCACAATATGAATTAAAAAAAATATATATAGATAAAACTGTGTGGACTTAAAAATTGGAAAAAAAAAACATGAAAACAAAATTAGAGAAAGCTAAAGCTAATTATGGAAGAGAGAAAAAAAAAAGAGTAATAGGCGAGAGAAAGAAGATGAAGAATTAGAAAGAGAACAAATGTTTAGATTTTTGTCAATAATATTAATTTTAAAAGACAAAAACTCTCAAAATTAAAATAATAATCTAAACTATATTTTCCAACAAATATCAGATAGTCTAATAATTATGTCATATTTGTTATTTTATTATTTGATCACATATCAAATTAATGTAACAAAAAAACCTACTTATTCACGAATTATAAACTTAAAACTATCTCATTTGCCAATTTATGAGCCATTTGTTCTTCTCTTGCTCCTTGTTAATTTTTCATTTATTTTCATTATTATAAAAACGTCCACTTGAAACATAATTTGTTTTCTGTGCTATTATCTCTTGGAAAGCATGGAAGAAACCGTTCCTGAACCTAATGGAAGAATTAAACCGATCAAAGTAAATCTAATTTGATGTTTCTATATTAGGTATAAATTATAGGGCTAATTTGCGAAGTAGCAATAGCATTCACAAAATTAGGTGATTGTACAATCGCGTGTATAATTAGTTTTTTGGAATTAAAACGCCGCTGATATCTCCACTCGCCCCTTCAGTGAGAGACACATGCTACAAAGAAAAAGCGTGTAGGCCAGCTGTCTCTGTTTCGATGTCAGGCGCCTCTATCAAATCTCCGATGTCTTTCCATCTGTCTAAACTGTATCGTAACAAAATAATGAAATAATTTGAATTCCCCCCCCCCCCCCCCCAAAAAAAAAAAAANAAAGAAGAGCAGGGCAAAGCTGCATTTCTATATTAGGGATAGTAATTTAGGTATTTGTCTGCAAAAACAAAAAAAAACCGACTCCAATGGATGGTATACCAAAAGCGCGCCAATGGAGGGGGTAAGAAGATTATTGGTTGTAAGTTTTTCTCGTTACATACATTGTTGGACTTAATAACTTAAGCGGAGAAGGTAGTACATAATGATCCGACTTCGAAACAGTAAAGTTGCCGAGAGGCCCACCTGAGAAGAAGATAAATAGTAAAAAAAATTATTAAAACGAGCTTCAATAAAGATTAAAAGCTGTTAAAAAATACTTATAAGAAATCCGAAAGTAGAACGGAAACCTCGAAAATCACCCCATCCCTAGATAGATTCGAAGCAAAAAGCAATGAAAAAGGAAACTCTGGTAGGCTAAATTGAATAATATGGTCCGCTAATGTAGAGCATGCCATACGTATGATAAAGAAGCTACTCGTTATGATATACGAACTATCCCTACATTTAGGTAGAATTCAGAAGAAATTAGGATAAAACGAGACCATAAACCAGAAAATATACCCTAAAGAGACCACTAAACCCAAATAAGACAATAATAAACCCAAAAAATGAACCCTGAAAACGAACATTAAACCCAAAATATACCCACAAATTCTCTCAACAACACTAAGCATAGTAAATAAACAAACACTAAAACGGAACAATATACCCAAAAAATGAACCCAAATTGTAAACCACAACGTTCTGTTCACCTTATATATATATATATATATATATATATATATATTAATGATAAAATAAAATTGATGTAATTTTTTGATGATTTGTAGTTGACTACTCAAAATCCCAAATATACCCTAAAGTGGGCACCAAACCCAAATAACACAATAGTAAACCCAAACAATAAACCCTAAAATCAACATTAAACCCACAAATATACCCACACATTCGTTCAGAAACTGTTGAATCAAGACTTAACAAATAGGTCTAGGTCTTAGATTATGTGGGTGAAAGCTTAGAAGAATTTCATATATCTGTAAAGAGTGATTACATGAGTATTTAAAAGGAGAATACAAGCTTAAAACCCTAATTGCATAAATTAAACCTAATGGGCCACGAGCTGGACGGNGCCCAGCTCGTCAGGTCGGCCCAGCTCGTCAGGTCGGCCCAGCTCGTCAGGTCGGCCCATATAGCTCTCGTCTTCCTGGGCCCTTCCTCTTCGTCACGTCGGCTTCTAGCTGAACCTTGAGTCGAAATGGGCTTTCAGGGCAGGTGCTAAACCTGGTATCAACAGTTAGT
>OVBE01001056.1:0-40482 GCA_900406425.1 Iberis pinnata
AGAATATTCTAGAAAGTTTGTTAATAAGTCTAACAACCTAGTCGGGCATAAAGCCCTTGAAAACTCGATTAATAATCAATTTTCGTTTAAAAAATAGTCAGATTTGTAAAATGAGGAATCGAACCCGAGACATTGCAGAAAAAAAAAAAAAAATTCGGGTTTTATCCGACAACCCAGGATCCGCGCGCCTAGTTTAGTGTCGAGTCGAAAAAGTCCCTGATGAGTTTTTTTTTTGTTCGTGTAATCGAGTTTTGCCAATGGCAAATCTTGTAATATACCACATCTAAATAAGGTTATTTCCCATAGTGTCACCCCATTTAATAGTATAGATTTGAAATTGAAGAACGTGGATGATAAAATGTTGAAGGAGGATGTCCTATATATATAGGTAATGGTAATATAGGGTTGTTAGGATATTGTTATTTCCCGTAAAGTTTTAATAAATTTATAAAAATATATATTATAAAATTGATTTCATAGGATATTTAGGAATAATATCCTACCAAATACCGAATAATAAATTATTCAAATATATTGAATATTAAAATTTCCAAAAGTGATTTCTAACCTTATAAAATATAAATAAATCAAATATTTTGAAATTTAAAATTTCCAAAAGTTATTAAGAATACTCTAAAATATAATTACTTACCATTTCCTTTTTTTAATCGGGTTCTACTTGTCTCTAAAATCAATTTAGGATAAGTGTATATTCAAATATATCATTCTTAAAATGTGACATTTTCCTAAACTTATCGGATTATAATACTAATCATTTTTTACATTAATAAAATTAATATACATGCACCACTCACCCAAAAATACTTTAATAAGTTTTTAAATATAACTCATATATATATATATATATATATATATATATATTATTTTTATAAAAATACAAAAATATTATTTTAAAATCAATTATTTTATTTAAGTTTTCATATTTAACTACAAATAAGCTAACCACCATTTGTAATATTTAATTTCTTGAAATTTTTTTTGAAAAATATGGAATATTCTAGAGACACAATTAATGTTGTTACGATTTATGGGAAAACGATTATATCAAATGTTAATAAGATTTCCTAATCAGATATTTAGGAAACTAATCAAAGTTCAAATCATATCTTAATTTAATTTTAAATATTTTTTAATAATAATACAATTAGTATAAAAATATTACATATTAATGTTAATAAAATTTCTTAATAGGATTTTTAAGAAACTAATTAAACTCATCAAATTTTAATTTACAGTTTGAGATTATTCAATATACATTTCCCTATTTAAAAAAATATTTTTAAATAAGCAATTGTTAAAATTCCTTTTAACGTTATCTAAATACAATTTTAGCTATATTATCATAATATATTTAAAAGAGTCACTATTTTTAAAAAATTTAGTTAAATATCTAAGATTTAATATGAAATTTTATTGATAAACTTATAATGGAATATTCTAGAGATACAATTAATATTGTTACGATTTATGAAAAAAATATATATTAAAGTTAAGATGATTCCCTAATCTGATATTTAGGAAACTAATCAAACTCCAAATCATATCTTAGTTTAAAGTGTAAATATTTTAAATAACAATACGATTACTAATGTTAATAAGATTGTTTAATAGCATTTTTAAGAAACTAATTAAAAATATCACATTTTAATTTACAGTTTGAAAATTCTTAAATTTAAATTTTCATATTTTAAAATAAAAAATATTTAAAAAGAGATTGTTAAAATTACGTTTAAAATTATCTAAATAAAAACATTTAAAGGAGTTACTAATTTTTAAAAATTCAGTTAAATATCTAAAATTTAATATGGAAGTTTTTAGGTATTTAGCCGGATTTTTAGAATATTATTATTATATATATATATATATATTAATATATAAAATATCTTTTCATCAAAAAAAAAATATATAAAATATCTAAATAATATGTAACTGAATTAAAATCTTAAAAAGTAGAATATTTAGTGTAACAAAATTAGAATTTTACATATTTAAACATATTTGTAGGTAACTAAATTTTAAGATAAGGAAATATCTTATTTTAAAATACATAATAAAATAAAAAGGAGCTGTTAAAAATGTAACCTGGCTGCACTTCGAACCCGTGACTTCCACATGGATAAACACACACTGGCGCCTGTGTGCTAAAGAGATTCATTGTCCTCCTATCAATTATTGTCCTTATTAAGATTAAATCTATTCTGGGTCAAACCGATCCGTTATCAGGGTCCGCGTGTTTCTTTTTTTTTTTCTGGACGAATTTTTTTTTTTTTTTTTTCAAGTTGACACTTCCGCGATTCGAACCCACTACCAGGAGCTCAAAATGTAATTTTTGGTCCATAATGACCCTGCGAAAATTTTTTTTTTGTTCTTTCAAAATTTTAACCTAATGGCAATTCCTTGTAAATATGTCTCTTATTTTGACTCCCTCAAAAAATGTACTTCGAATTTAATAGTAAAGATATGTTTGTTACGATTTTTGAATTATAAAACTTTATTATTAAAGCTTAATGGGATGCTTAGGAAACAGATTAAAATTATCAAATTTTAATTTAAAGTAAATATTTTAAAAAATAATTAAACTTATAAAATATTCGGTTTTTAAATATTAGGGTTAACAAATATTTAATTGACTATAAAACAATATTGGTATTAATTAAATCTATATTCAGTTTATAGTTAGTAATTTTGAGAAGATATAAAAATAAATTATTTTTATTGATAAACCGTGGAAGTTCCGAACCTTTGACTCATAATCTATTCCGGTATATGAATACGCGCGTTTTGGATAATGAAATTGTAAATTTTCAAAAAGATAAAAAAAAGTCTAATAGAAAAAAAGAATTGAGGTTCGATCAATATGATAAAAAATCTACTAGAACAAAAAAAACAAAATTGAGGATGGAAGCACAATCTCGAACATAACAAACCCATATGGTAACAAGTATAGTCAATTCAAAATCATGGTCTTTGTTTCCAACATAATTCAATTATATTAAAAACAAAAGCTAGTAATTTTTTAATACCGAAATTGGGACTCGAACACGCGACATCGAAATCGTTTTTAGCCAAAATGGGTCAACGCGATCTATGCCTAGGATCCGCGCACCTCTTAATTTTTTCTGACCAATTTGCTTTTGAAACGATTTTTTTCTTTGTTCTTCGACATATTGAATTACAATGGCATTATGCCACATGACAATAGGGTTATTTTCACAATTGTCTTCACTTTTAATAGTATAGATAATTTCCTTTATATTATTCAAATTTATGATATATATACGGTTTTGCATATAAAATAAGAGAAAAATTGATAATAGGGTACTAAAAAGTTTTTTAATTTGCTAAATTGGTACTTTGTCAAAATATTTGTATTTAGGTACTTTTTCGTTTCGTGAATGGTGTATTATCTGTGAATGATGATGGTGAATCGTTTGTGTGAATGATGAATGAGTCATGTGAATGATAATGATTTGGTGAATGAACAAATATATCTACTTTTTAAATAAATTAAAAAATATCTATTTTTCAAATTTAAAAACAAAAATACATATTTTCCAAATTAGAAAACAAAAAGTACCCAATTTACAAAAATACTCTACTAAAATATATACGATAGAAAAGCTCCCCACAATCCACACATATATGAGATCACGACATGTGCACAAATATATATATATATATATATATATATATGAGATCACGACAAAATGATTATACCCTATAAATTTTACTTTGATATAATTCTAGAACTTACATTAATTTATTGACATGAAATTTCATTCTTCAAAGAATAAAGCCATAGACTTTGTGTATTGACTTTGGTAGCTGATTATACTATTTGTTAGCTTAGTTAAAAATAAAATAAAATTAAGGATTAAAGTGGAATATAATTACGTATATTCATATTATTGATTGGAGGAGGCTTCAAATGTACAACTGTTCAAGTGTCTTCACAAGTCGTCAGAAAAAGCCAATGGTCGTTGACGTTGACTTTGGGAGCCAACTCTGTCGGCCATGAGAAAGTTTCTCATAGAAACGGATAATTGTATTTGCTCAGAGGAGGAAAACACAAAGAAGGAGAGATCTAATAATGGATCTCGTCTCATCTGTAATCGTGGGCTTAGCTCACGTGTTATGTGAATCTTTAGGTATGGCAAAGGAAGGAGGATACGATCTTAAACAAGCAAAAAGCGAACTCGAAACATCCATTGGTGAGTTGAAAGCCATACGTGAAGACCTCAAGAAACAAATCCAACAAGACGAACTAGAAGGAAGAATCTCAACAAACCAAGCAAGAGAGTGGCTCAGTGCAGTACAAGCAGCAGAGACTAAAACAGACTTGGTTCTTGCCAAGTTTACACGTTGGGAACAAAAGACAAGAGTACAAAGAGGATGCTTTGGTTGTGTAGATTACAAACTGTACAAGAAAGTTTTAGCGACATTGAAGAGCATCAATGAGTTAAAAGAACGTTCTCAAGATATAAAAACAGATGGTGGATTAGTTCAAGTAGCTTGTAAGGAGATACCAATCAAGTCTGTGGTTGGGATAACCACAATGATGGAACAGGTTTGGGAGTTTCTAAGTGAAGAAAGAGGAATCATGGGGGTTTATGGACCAGGTGGTGTTGGAAAGACAATGTTAATGCAGAGCATTAACAATGAACTAATCAAGAAAAGTCATCACTATGATTATGATGTAATACTATGGGTTTCAATGTCTAGAGAGTTTGGAGAGTGTACAATTCAGAAAGCTGTTGGATCTCAGTTAGGTTTATCTTGGGACGAGAAGGAGACAGGTGAACATAGAGCAATGAAGATAATCAGAGCTTTGAAACAGAAACGGTTCTTTTTATTCATAGATGATCTTTGGGAAGAGATAGACTTAGCTAAAACCGGAGTTCCTAAACCTAATAAGGATAACAAATCCAAGGTCATGTTCACGACGCGGTCCATGGCATTGTGCAGTCTTATGAATGCAGAATGCATGCTGAGAGTGGAGTGTCTAGGGAAGCAACACGCGTGGGAGCTCTTCTGTGATCAATTGGGAAGAAAAGATGTAGTGGAGTCACTGTCTACTCGCCGGCTTGCTGAGATAGTAGTGAGTAAATGTGGAGGATTGCCATTAGCTTTGATCACTTTAGGAGGAGCCATGGCTCATAGAGAAACCGAAGAAGAATGGATCCACGCGAGTGAAGTTCTAAGTAGATCTCCATCAGAGATGAAAGGTATGGAGTATGTATTTCAACTTTTGAAATCAAGCTACGAGAATCTTGAAACCGATCTGCTTCGATCTTGTTTCTTGTACTGCGCTTTATTCCCTGAAGAACAATCAATAGAGATAGAACAACTTGTTGAGTACTGGCTTGGAGAAGGGTTTTTAACTAGCTCAAATGGTGTTAACACTATATATAAAGGGTATTTTCTGATTGGAGATTTGAAAGCAGCATGTTTATTGGAAAATGGAGATGAGAAAACACAAGTGAAGATGCATAGTGTTGTTAGAAGCTTTGCACTATGGATTGCATCTGAACAAGGAACTTATAAAGAGATGATTCTAGTAGAGCCTAATATGGGACTTACTGAATCTCCTAAAGCAGAGAATTGGCGACAAGCGTTAGTGATTTCATTGATGGATAATAAAATCAAGACCTTGCCTGAACAACCTCTATGCCCGAATCTGAGAACATTGCTACTTCAGCAGAACAACACTTTGAATAAGATTCCGAAAGAGTTTTTCGCGAATATGCCTGTTCTTAGGGTTCTTGATTTGTCCTTCACAAGTATCACTGAGATTCCATTGTCTATTAAGTATTTAGTGGAGTTATATCATTTGGCTATTTCAGGGACAAAGATAAGTGAATTACCTCAAGAGCTTGGATATCTTAAAAAGCTGAAGCATTTGGATTTACAAAGAACTCAGTTTCTCCAGACGATACCACGAGATTCCATACGTTGGCTTAGAAAACTCGAGGTTCTGAACTTGTACTACAGTTATGCAGGTTGGGAACTGCAGAGCTGCGAAGACGATGATGTAGAAGAACTCAGATTTTCCGATTTAAAATCCATGGAAAACATAACAACACTCGGTATCACTGTTCTCTCACTGACGACCTTAAAAACTCTCTTCGAGTTTAGCGTCTTGCATAAGTGCATACAGCATCTGCACGTTGAAGAATGCAATGGTCTGATCTACTTCAACCTCTCATCACTCAATAACCATGGTAGGAGCTTGAGAAGACTCAGCATTAAAAGTTGCCATGACTTAGAGTATCTGGTCGCACCCACAGATGCTGAGAAAGATTGGCTTCCAAGTCTAGAGGTTCTGACATTACACAGCCTCCATAAATTAAGAACAGTTTGGAGAGATTCAGTAAGCCAAGAGTGTTTGCAGAATGTGCGTTGTATTATCATTTCACGCTGTCACAAACTGAAGAACATCTCATGGGTTCAGCAACTCCCAAAACTAGAAGTGATTGACCTGTTCGACTGCAGAGAGGTAGAGGAACTGATAACTGAACACGCAAGTCCATCCATTGAACATCAAGCATTGTTCCCAAGGCTCACGACCTTGAAAATCAGAGATCTCCCAAAACTAAGCAGCATCCTTCCATCTCAATTATCTTTCAAGAAACTAGAAACTTTATTTATCACAAATTGCCTAAAAGTGAAGAAACTGCCATTTCAAGAAAGAGTTCAAACAAACTTGCCAACAGTTTTCTGTGATGAAAAATGGTGGGATACACTTCAGTCAAACCAAGAGCTTTGTTGTTTACCGCACTTTGTTACAAATTGTACATAAATCAAGATCCTGTCAAATATGTACATGAAAACAAAATGATTGTTATACTATTCTGCAAGAGAAATAAATATTAAGAGTTCGAGTTTACCAACATGTCTGGATCATGGTCGTTGAGCTGATGCCTGCAAGTCTGCAACATGTCTCTTTAGAACTAAGATGTTAAAACTTCTTATCAGATTTTGCATTGAGTCCAAACATTCTAGTCAAGACCAAATTTATTTCATATGGATCAATCAAATTGTATTTTAAATATCTTGTGATCAAAAGAAAAACAAAGTTATTGACCAAATACAATTCATTATCAGTGGTGGTGGTGGTGGTGTAACTTTTCATCTGAGACTTGAAGATTATCGATGCCTTTAATCGCTGATTCGTACTGTTTTCTTGCAGAGGAGAAGACCTCTCACCGGAGAGTTCCGTGGGATCACACCTCCACAGCTTACGTCACCTGTACGGCTTCTCTGCAACTCGTCGCCTATCTCGCAGTTCCTACGCTTTTGAATATTCTTCCTTTGAGTATGATTTTGACGTTATGTGATGTCTGGATCCCCAATTCCAGAGAAAATAAGAACTTGACTGGAACTGCGAGATACATTAGTATGAACACTCACGTCAAAATCATACTCAAAGGAAGAACATTCAAAAGCTTATACAATGATATTGCCTCACCTGTAGGGAATGTGCTGATGTGTTGTACTTTCCCTGTACTTCTTATCAAGACCAAAGTCAATGATGTAGACCTTAGAGAAGAAAGAAAAGCAGTCAATCTAATGATGTCTTCTATAATTAAATTAGACCAAAAGGATATAGTTAGGAAATATTCAACACGGTTGATCTTAACTAATGCCAAAAGAAGAAACAAATTAGTCTTTACTAAAACATAGACAATCAAGTGAAGACAGGAGAAATACCATTTGATTTGCAAGCATGAGGACCGACTGCAAGGAAAGTTTCCTGCTACAGAAGTTGAACAAATCTTCAAGACTTGGTCCAAGTAAATCCATCACCAAAACGTTCTAGTCCCCTTCAACACCAAACCATTTGACATTTGGAACACCAGCTATACAACCGTTAAAGGCAAAATAGAGGTCATAAGAAACACAACGGGGGAAACAAAGAATCAAGAGCTCACTATCAGAAACACAAAGTTCATAAGATATGGATCATTACTTCCTCTCTGTAGAATCATGTATAACTTAGATTCATAGAGCAGTTCTGGATGCTTTATCTTCACATTTTCCTGAGAAAACAGAAACAAAAGAAGCTCAATCTCATTTCTTAACATTACTGAACATGATCAAACAAGCTATGTGGTGACAACAAGAACTTACAAGCTTGATTACCACTTCTTAATTCGTTTGAATAATAGTACCTGAAAATCACAATGTTCAATAAGAATGTAGCGAATGCACCTATGTGAAACTCAGACGACGAATTTTAGAACACAAAAAAGGACAATGGAGAGAGAAACGAACCGAGATAGATCTCCCCGAACGAACCGCTGCCTATCTTCCGGCCAAGGGGAAACTTGTTCCCCACACAAGGCTCCATTCGAAACCCTAGCCGAACCGCAGATTTAACAAATTGGGAATATAGACCTAAAGAACCCTTCACGACCGGAATCAGCCGCAATAGCAATGAAGAATTTCGGCAGAAAGAAACAGCCCAGAGATCACGAACAATGAGATTGCCGAATAAAAAACGGACCGACTAGGGCTGAAATAGGTGGCAATCAGAAACGAAACCTAGTTATCATTCCGTTGGTCATCTCAATCTGGAGAAAAGAATCCATCTCAACGGAATGTCGTTTCTCGGATGCTTCGATGGACAGAAAACGATGAGGATTTTTTTTTTTTTTCTTTTCCTCAAAGTTTGGATCTGTCTTTCTCCTGCCCTTGTTACTCTGGTTCTGTTCTGTTCCCTTTGGTTTGGTTTGGTTTTGTTTAGCTATCAATATACCTTCTCAGACCGGTTATTAATCGGTTTAGCAAACCGCTCTCCAGATTTTGATTTTTCCCAGTTTTTTATTTATTTCAGTGATAAAAAAGTTATTCCAAATCAGTCAATTCTAGTGGCACTCATATTCCTTAGAAAAACATCATTGAAAACCTTTAACTTTGAAAGAAAATTTTGATATTTTTCTCTAGTCGTTTATAAAACGTCTAGACCGTCGTCAAAGAAAAGAACGTCTAGATCGTCTAAATCTTCAATTTATGTACAATAATGTCAACTCATCTATTCAATAAAAAACCAGTCACCTAAAAGAATGGTTCTATTCCACGGATTATCTTTTGTGTATAAAGAATAGATACTTATCTAGATAATAAAATGATTAAAATGAAAAGAAGATAGTTACAGTTTGAATAGTGCATCAAAAAATCAAATTGTTATCTTTTAGTGCATACAACGATATAAGATTGTGTCCGGGTCAATATGTTACACAAAAATTTACTTTGATTCAATTTGCGTCTTGACACATAGTGATTCAGTTTGGAACATAGAATAGAGTTAATCAGTATAGATCTTGAGGTAGATTGAAGTGAGGAACGACCTAATACGATCCGAGCTGCGAGCTGAAGAAGGAAGAAATGACCTATTAAAGTTCGACCCAATTTAATCTGGAAAAAAAAAACTAGGTCAACTCAACTTGTAAAAATTAGTTTAGTGACTGTCTAGAAAAGCAGTCATTAGACTGGTTTAAATAGAAGTAACAACGGGTCGGCGGATTCCTCCAACACATTTTAAAGTTAGTTTTTCATGTTAAAGTGAGTGACAAAATAACGACATGCTATCTCGCATATGCTACATGATAATTGAAATCAGGAGGTGCCATAAAAGGGGATTTGCAAACAAAATTTTTTATTGCAAAACTACATAGAATACTCCAACAAAAAATTTACTGTTATCCAATCTAAATTATGAGGTGAAATAATTGAGTTAGGAGTGGATTGATGTTAAACCAGTCTCGACAGTTTCAAAACTTGGTTATTGTTTCCTTTTAGAGATGCGAGTGGTGACGGTCTTCTTAGATAGCTTATTACGGGTGTCTTTCGTCGAGGTGCTTTACCTTGTGACATTAACTTCCTCTGAGTCTATTGTCGAGGTATTTCTCTCTAACATTCTCGTCGACTGTTACTGTCGATGAGGCACTCTGCTCTTCTGGTCTTTGTTTCGTATATGACTAACAACTAGGTGCTTTTGTTCTTCTCAGGTGACCTCATCTACTGCTATCGACGATGTGCTCTTCTCTTCTCGGGTGGTCTCGTCTATGATGATCGTTGAGGTACTTTGTTCTTCTCAGGTGTTGGCCTCGTCTATGATGATCGTCGAGGTGCTTCGTGTTTCTCAGTAATCGAGATTGTTTTCTTGATCGTTATTACTATTCCGACAATGAGTTCCCTCTCCCTTTGTTTGCTCAGTCTAGGGATTTATTTATAGTAAGTATTATGCAGTCTAAGCATGATCCATCACGAACAGTGTGTCAGATCCGTGCGTTTTCGTACCGGGTGGTACCCGCCCAGTTGTTCGCGGGTTATCAGATTATACCTGAAATTGGGTTTTTGGTGCGCCTCAACCAGAGTGCTAATCCGGGGCTAACAATTGGTCTGGATCTTGAAGTGAAAGAAATAAACTAGAGAAGAAAAAAGTAGCATAATACAGTCCGGCATGCGACATGACAAGAGAAAATTGGCTTAATACGATCTCCTTAGACAATGCACATCAACTAAAAGATAGTTATAGTCATATAAGTGCATCAGAAATTCTAATTGGTATTGATGCACTCATTGAAATATGATAAATTGTTTTAACTTTGTTTGTTTTAATTAAGATTTGTGGAAAGACAAAAACAACTTAACATGAGTTCATAACAGAAAAAAAAAAAAGAGGTTCAAGTTTTTGGTTGGAAATTATTTCAATGTAAAATTTTATATTTTTTCGAAATAAGTTTTAATTTGAGTTTCGTAGTTTCATTTTATTTTCAATTTAAAGATAAATAAACTAAAAAAAGAGTTAAATAATGTAGTCATCGATAACATTATTTCACCTTTTTTTCTTCAATATAGTACATACAATCTTATAGAGTTCAAATAAGAATGCATTCGGCCTACATTATAGAGACTTCTAACCACTAGACTAA
Organism: Iberis pinnata; assembly: GCA_900406425.1. Classification (NCBI taxonomy): domain Eukaryota; kingdom Viridiplantae; phylum Streptophyta; class Magnoliopsida; order Brassicales; family Brassicaceae; genus Iberis; species Iberis pinnata. The sequence goes on from OVBE01001056.1 coordinate 10,959, forward strand.
GGACAATTGGCCTAACGTTATTTCACTTATGGGATACTTTCATTTTTTTAATCTATTTTAAAATTGAAAATAAATGAGATTGGAGGAAAATTTAGTCCCAACTCTACTTTTAATAGATAAAGAAGTAGGATCGGAGATGTAGTAAGAACCCCCAAAAAATAATGATGTTACTTCCAGTCGGTAGCCTTTATGCAATTTTTGGTATTCGTTTTGTATACACTCCAATCACAATCCATGTGAAATAAGTATGCTTAATGTCTTTTATATCAGGTAGGCTTTTAAATATTTTAGAAACATCAAGTGAAGCATGACTGAAGAACCTAAAACATTCAAAATTGAGTTTTTCTTTGACTTGAATCCTTATGTTAAAACAATATCTTGTCAATAATTTATGAAGATGAGTCACTGCTTGAGAATGTTCTTGCTTCCTGTTGATCTACCGTCAAAGTTTACTGGACTGTAATTAAATTTTTAGATTTCTAACTTTTGTTGACCAAAGAGAGCTTTTAAACATTTTTATGACTTAGTAGTGTGTGTCAATGGACCAAAATGGTAAATTATCAAACTTTTATTCTTGATATGAAAATGTGAAAGGTCCTTAGATTTTTCTTTACCATTTGATTCTCTCTTTGTTTTTCAACGTTGATCACTTAATTTATTGTGTAATACTTAAATGAATAATTTGACTATGACCATTTAATCAAGTCTATATCTGTCAAAATCAGCTCACCACTTATTGCCTCCAATACCGTATTTTATAATTTCCTGATTCCGGAAGATGAACGCAGAATTTTAAAATTTACACATCGGAAGAAACAAGTAGACCAAAAGAGTAAATAAACAAGTGTCATTTTCGTACGAAAGAATAATGCCAAATCAGTTCAATCAAAGTTAACAATGACAATACTATACTGTATGTAAAATCCCAACCCAAACCCATAATAATTTATATAAAAGTCATTTTTTAATAATATTTTCATTTCATAACTAAACGATCACATAAACATAGGCGTTGTCGTACACGACAAACACAAAAAATTTAATACAAACGTAATAAGTAGAAAAGCTAGTAAAAGTGCAAAAGATTAATAGGATGATTAAATTCTCAGATATGCACGTCTTCATAACAAAAACAGTGGTCGATCTTTCTTGTCAAAAGATAGAAGGGTTTCTTCAATGGTGACAGATACCAAAATTTGAGCCTTTTAAATTCGGTAATCCATAAGAGAATGACAGTTATCCACATCTAGTGAACAAAAACTTCTTGGATCTACAGTAATATCGTACCGGAGATGACCGAAGCCTCTAGGAACAAGGTAACTACACTGTTCACAAACTCTTAGAAATCTAAGCCTAATTTCTATGGCTTGGAAAGACAAACAATTCCCACACATAACTAGATCAGTTGGTGAGTGTTGGAGAAAGGGAAGGGACTTTGCGATACCAATGTAAGTGGTTGGAAGAAGCAAGATTGGTTGGATTAGCTCACTTTTCGGTAGGTTAAGATGGCTTTGGGAACCGGAAACGTACCAAAGCGACTCATCTTTGAAACAAAGATGAAAACTTACCTTGTATCTGGACTCTGATATGAAAAGCGAGCATCTTCGACAAACCAAATTATTTCGTTTAGATATTTTTTTATTATTTTCAGTTTAATTTGTTAACCGGGTATTTGGTTTGTTAAAGATGTTGGTTATTTAATGGTTTTATTAAAATAAAGTTGACTTTTCGTTAGAAAGTTTGTTAAATTACGATCCACCTTTCAGGAAAGTCGGCAGTCTCATGGTATACCTATAAAAGCTATCAAACTTAAGCTAATGTTTATATCTTTTAATATATAACATGAAAATGTCGTTTGAAAAACATAAGGAAAATTTATGTCCTAAAACATATTGGAGTTGTGTTCTGTTTCATGTGTTTTTTTTAGTTTTAAATAAGTGATGTATTTGCGTTTTTTTAAAAATCTTAAATGATTAGTTATTCATATTCAACTGAGAAGTTGCAATGAGAAAATCGACAAAACTATGTCACGTATGAAGGTTTTTCTCTCAACCCAAATGAACTTTTGAATTTTTAAAACGCCAATGTTGATAATTCTGGTGGTGGAGGTTGATGTTGATCAGATTTAAGGATATGTCTTTGCATTTCGTTATCTTTCCCTTTTCTTTTACAAATTCTGCAGTATTTGAAAGTTTATCATGTTTAGAATTTGGTAATAAACCCAATCAAGGATCAAGATTGGAATGGTTTTTTGGTTTTAATAGGATTTGGTGTTTAATGGAATGTGTTATTGGGATTCTTCGATTGATAATAAGCGAGAAATAAGGATTGGTACAATCTTGTATGATATGTATCTTCAACTCTGTCTTTATATTCGGGTGTTTGTGAGATCCTATTCACTTACACATTGTCAGCTTTTCTTTCATATGTTTTATTCTTTGTGGTTTCTTTATGTCATACAAATGGCTCAACAAACATCTTTGTTTTTCAAAGGTGCTAGTAGTCGTAAACCACAACCTCTAAAGATTTCATCTTTTGATAACTTCAATATTATACAAAGCTATGATCGGACTCTTGTCGAACGTATGGTGAATCGTTTGTTGCCTGCGGAGAAGGTAACAAAATTGCTATGCTTTTTTCCAACTGTTCGGAATTGTAATGGTCTTGTTAAGGGAGTTGATCTCTACAATGGTGTTTTTCACTTTAAGTTTCTAAAGGAGGAAGATGTGAACAAGGTGCTGGATGGTAATCCTTATCATTTTGATGGATGGATGGTGGCCCTTGAACGCTGGATACCGAAAATCTGAAGAAATTTTCCATCTTATGTTATGTTATAGATTAGAGTCAAAGGAATATTAGATCTCTACAGGGCGGAGGAGACGTTACAGTGTATTGGTGATGAATTGGGAAGTATGGTAGACAAGAATGTCACTTACGAAAAGGTGAGGATTAAAGTATTGATAAATAAGCCTCTGATTTTCTACAAAAAGCTGAATATTGTCTCTAGAGATAAAATACACATCGGTTTCTCATATACGACACTTCATAAGTTGAATGACCATTGTTATATGATGAAACATGCTCTGAAGGATTATTCGTGCTCAACAACACAAATCTCACAAACTGGTAAAGGAGGTTGTTCGTCGGTCGGAGGATAGACAAGACTGGAAGGAGAACACGATGTGACTTCATGTACGAAGGCTCCGACACGTCGGCGACTTTTCGAAGAGGAAGCACGACAGAGAGATGAGTCAAAACCAACATAGAGTACCAAACGTTTGGTGGAGACAACTTTTGGAACTGGAAAGCAGGTGGAGAAAACCAAAGCTTCCGGGTTGATGGAATCTGATCCATTTTTTGGGGAGACTCATAATGCGTTAGTGAACAACAAAAACCCAAATTCCAGTGGTGGGGTTATTCTTGCAGTGACAAAAAAGATTGATACATGCCAGAATAATGAGTTTGGGCTGTCAACATTGGTACAATGTTCAACTTGGCCACCTTTGGTCACATTAGAAAAAACGAGATTGTTGGGGAAAATGAGCCTAAATAACTCTCATTTAACTTAATCTTCAAGTCTATATTGAATAGTTCAAGCCCAACCCGTTTCACAAATAAAGAATCAAGCACTTGGGCCCATGTTGGAGGATTTGAATCCAATTGTGAACGTCACGGTTCGTGAATCTAGAGTTTTAGGTTAGTTTTCGATGGAGGAAATCATTTCACCATAAAAAGGTGTGATCGGTCAAGTGAAGCCCATTGAAAAAGGAAATTATCTCACCTTCAAAAGGTGTCATTGGTCACGTTAATCAAAACGAGAAAAAAGAAGGTGTCGTTCATCATGTATTGCATGTTAGGAAAAATATATGTCATGAAAGCTTGTCGGGGGAATAATTTTTGGAGATAAACAACGCTTATTCTTGGATATCATGAGTTAATTAAGAAAGCGTTAGCATCTGCCTCGAAGATGGTTTCGGGTAACGAAGGAGAATTCAAAAGAAATTTTAGCGAGGTGGTTGAAGGAAAACCACCGATGGAGACGTATAATGATTTTGAGCTGGGAGCTTCTTGTCAATTCGTATTCTCCAAGAGTTTCGTAAGATAATTTGCATCTTCACTTTGGTTATGTTTTTTTATCACCGTTGACCCTTCTAGCGTGAGGTGTTTAACCCTTTTAGCTATATCTCATTTTAATGTTTAAGTACTTTCTTACAATAAAAACGTGATCGATGTAATGGTTACATTGGATGGTAACAAATGCTTTATCTCTTTTGTTTATAGAGGTCATGTTATTTCTCACACGGAACATGTTTGGGAACAATTAAAATGAATTAGTACAAATCAGCACCATGGGCCATGATCAGAGATTTTAATGAAATTGATGATCATCATAAAAAACGGGGAGGGCGAAAGCGCAATGATAAATCTTTTCTTGATTTTCGACTAATGAGACAATGCTGTGGAATGATAGATTTTCTTTTTCGAGGGAATAGTCTGTCATGGCTAGGACGGAGAGGTAGTAATTTGGTACGATGTCTTGTTGACAGAGTAATGGGGAATGAAGAATGGTTTTAGTGTTTCACAAACCGATATTCATTTGATTTCAAGGAAAAGAAGACTGTTTTGGTGCCTTTAACACCTCAAGAAGTCCATCAAGATCAATAGCTTTAAAGAAGAATAAAGTGCCATAAAAATCAAAGGATAAACAACCTGCCAATCTATTGCTTCAACCCAAAGGGAGTTCTCTACCTCATTTGCTGTTTGTTTTCAAAGAGTGTTTAAACATAATCAAACCAATGCAGGATCTTCCTAGCCAAATACAAATGCTTTTGCAGGATTTCAAAGATGTTTTTCCAGAAGAAGCTCCACAAGGATTGCCACCAATTAGAGGAATAGAGCATCAAATCGATTTTATTCCAGAAGCTTCACTTCCAGACAAGCCATCCTATAGAACTAATCCTTTGGATACCGAAGAAATACAATAGCAAAATACTGAAATTATGGAGAAAGGATATATTCGAGAGAGTATGAGTCCATGTGTAGTTCCAGTTTTGCTTGTACCAAAGAAAGATGGGAGCTGGAGAATGTGCGTTGACCGCAGAGCGATCAACAATATCACTGTAAAGTATCGATATCCTATTCCTAGATTAGATGATATGCTTTATGAGTTGCATGGTTCTAGCATCTTTTCTAAGGTTGATTTGAAAAGTGGATATCAACAAATTAGGATGAAAGAGGGTGATGAATGGAAAATTGCATTTAAAACAAAATAGGGATATATGAATGGTTAGTGATGCCATTTGGATTGACTAATGCATCTAGTACTTTCATGAGACTAATGAACCATGTTCTTAGATCATTTATAGGACATTTTGTTGTTGTTTATTTTGATGACATTCTGATCTATAGTAAGAACTTGGATGAGCATATTGAGCATCTTAAGAAGGTTTTAGAAGTACTTAGGACATAATCTTTGTTTGATAATTTGAAGAAATGTACTTTTAGAGCAGATCACCTTGTGTTTTTAGGTTTTGTTGTAAGTACAGATGGAATCAAGGTGGATGAAGAAAAGATCAAAGCTATTAAAGAATGGCCAAGTCCAAAAACAGTTGGTGAAGTGAGAAGCTTCCANTTTATATGGACTTGCTGGTTTCTATAGAAGATTTGTCAAGGACTTTAGCACCTTAACTGCACCACTTACTGAAATTATCAAGAAAAACGTGGGGTTTAAGTGGGAACAAGCACAAGAAGAAGCATTTCAGGCTTTAAAAGAGAAACTCACCAATTCACCAATCCTTTCTCTTCCTGATTTTTCTAAGACTTCTGAAATAGAATGTGATGCATATGGTGTTGGTGTAGGTGTTGTACTTATGCAGGAGAAGAAACCAATAGTTTTCTTTAGTGAAAAACTTGGAGGAGAAACTCTAAATTATCCAACATATGATAAAGAACTCTATGCACTTGTGAGGACACTACAAACATGGAAACACTATCTATGGCCCAAGGAGTTCGTTATCCATACAGATCATGAGTCCCTCAAGCACCTCAGAGGACAACAAAAGCTGAACAAAAGACATGCTAGATGGATTGAATTCATTGAAACCTTCCCATATGTGATCAAGTATAAAAAAGATAAGGAAAACATATGCACTATCTAGAAGGTATGTTCTCTTAACTACTCTTGAAACCAAGTTACTTGGGTTTGAGCAAATTAAATAATTATATGCCATTGATTCTGATTTTAAAGAGATATATTCTTCTTGTGAGAAGTTTGGACGTGGTAAATACTTCAAGAATGATGGTTTTCTCTTCTTTGAAAATAGATTATGTGTGCTTAACTCCTCATTGAGAGATTTTTTTGTCAAAGAAGCTCATGCAGGTGGACTTATGGGGTATTTTGGAGTGTCTAAGACTCTTAGTGTAATGCAAGAGCATTTCTTTTGGCCACATAAGAGAAGAGATGTAGAAAAAGCTTGTGAAAGATGTGTAACTTGCAAAGAGGCTAAATCCAAAGTCCAAAATCACGGTCTGTATACTCCTTTACCCATTTCTTTGCATCCATGGCATGACATTTCAATGGATTTTGTTGTTGGATTACCTAGAAAAATACTGGAAACGATTCTGTATTTGTAGTTGTTGATAGGTTCTCCAAAATGGCTCATTTTATTCCATGTCATGAAACTGATGATGTTGTGAATGGTGCTAACTTATTCTTTAATGGAATTTTTAGACTTCTGGAATGCCTAGGAAAATTGTTTCTGATAGGGACACTAAGTTTCTTAGTTTTTTTTTTTTGAAAACTTTATGGTTTAAGTTAGGAACTAAGTTGTGTTTCTCTACTACTTGTCATCCACAATCTGATGGGAAAACTGAAGTTGTCAATAGAACCTTATCTACTTTGTTGCGTGCATTGATTAAAAAGAATCTTAAAACTTGGGAAGAATGTTTGCCACATGTAGAATTTGCTTATAATTATGCTAAACATTTTGCATCTAAGTTCTCTCCATTTAAAATTATTTATGGTTTCAATCCATTATCACCGTTGGATCTAATGTATTTACCTTTGAGTGAAAGAACTAGTTCGGATGGGAAAAAGAAAGCTGAACTTGTCAAACAGATTCATGAGAAGGCTCAAAATAATATTGAGAAAAAAAAACAAGAAAACAAGCCAACAAAGGAAGAAAGGAGATGATTTTTGAAGAAAGAGACTTAGTTTGGATACACGTACGAAAGGAAAAATTTCCTAATGAAAGAAAATCAAAACTCATGCCTAGATTAGATGGTCCTTTTTAAAGTCATCAAGAAGATCAACAACAATGCTTATCAACTGGATCTCCAAGGTAAGTATTATGTAAGTTGAAGCTTCAATGTTACTGATTTGGTTCCTTATTTTGCAGAAGAAACAAATTTGAGGTCAAATCCTTTTCAATAGGGAGGGGATGATATGATCTTGGCCAACAATGGAACTAAGGACAAGAAGCAGCTTGAACCAGAGGTAAATGAAGTTGAAGAAAGCATCAATGAGTAGCTTGAACATGAGGAAGCAAGAGATAAAGAGTTAAGTGTTTCAATCGGTCCAATGACTAGATCAAGACAAGCTAAATTCCAGCAAGCTCTACAACAACTCCTTTACACTATTCAGGGAAATCTAGTGTATGCTAATCAAACCACATTAGTTGTGATACAAGCTACCTAGATAATCTTCAAGAGAGGTGTTGTGACTTGCACTCTTTTTCTTGGTTTGGTTTTGTCCCATTGGATTTTTCAGACAAGGTTTTTGATGAGGCTTGTTCACAACATTTATACAAGAGCCTCTTGATGATATTTAGGCTCATTTCTACCTTATTTTCGTTTTTAAGTCAAACTTCATTTAAATTTGCATGAGAGCCTTTTGTATTAATTGTATTGTGTATTTCCAAGAAGTTGTGCATGTACAACCTTCTTTCTTTATATTTGGGTCGAATTTATCAATGAAAAATATCAAACTTGCATGGGAGCCTTTTGTATTAAGTGATATATTTGCGTTTTTATTAAAAAGCTTAAATGATTAGTTATTCATATTCAACTAAGAAGTTGCAATGAGAATTCGACAAAACTATATAACATATGAAGATTTTTCTCTCAACCCATATGAAATTTTGAATTTTTGAAACGCCATTGTTGATAATTCCGGTGGTGGAGGTTGATGTTGATCAGATTTAAGGATATGGCTTTGCATTTTGTTATCTTTCCCTTTTCTTTTACAAATTTTGCAGTATTTGAAAGTTTATCATGTTTGGAATTTGGTAATAAACCCAATCAAGGATCAAGATTGGAATGGTTTTTTGGTTTTAATAGGATTTGGTGTTTAATGGTTTAATGGAATGTGTTATTGGGATTCTTCGCTTGATAATTGGCGAGAAATAAGGATTGGTACAATCTTCTATGATATGTATCTTCAACTCTGTCTTTATATTCGGGTGTTTGTGAGATCATATTCACTTACATATTCTCAGCTTTTCTTTCATATGTTTTATTCTTTGTGGTTTCTTTGTGTCATACAAATGGCTCAACAAACATCTTTGTTTTTCAAAGGTGCTGGAAGTCATAAACCACAACCTCTAAAGATTTCATCTTTTGATAACTCCAATATTATACAAAGCTATGATCGGACTCTTGTCGAACGTATGGTGAATCGTTTGTTTGCTTGCAGAGAAGGTAACAAAATTGCTATGCTTTTTTCCAACTATTTGGAATTGTAATGGTCTTGTTAAGGGAGTTGATCTCTACAATGGTGTTTTTCACTTCAGGTTTCTAAAGGAGGAGGATGTGAACAAGGTGCTGGATGGTAGTCCTTATCATTGTAATGGATGGATGGTGGCCCTTGAACGCTGGATACAAAAAATCTGAAGAGATTTTCCATCTCATGTTTTGCTATAGATTAGAGTCAAAGGAATATCAGATCTCTACAGGGCGAAGGAGACGTTATAGTGTATTGGTGATGAATTGGGAAGTGTGGTAGACAAGGATGTCACTTACGAAAAGGTGAGGATTAAAGTATTGATAAATAAGCCTCTGATTTTCTACAAAGAGCATAATATTGTCTCCAGAGATAAAATACACATCGGTTTCTCATATACGACACTTCATAAGTTGATTGACCATTGTTATATGATGAAACATGCTCTGAAGGATTACCCGGAGTTGATGGGGAAGGCTCGCCATCTTTCTCAACAACACAAATCTCACAAACTGGTAAAGGAGGTTGTTCGTCGGTCGGAGGATAGACAAGACTGGAAGGAGAATACGATGTGACTTCGTGTACGAAGGCTCCGACATGTCGGCGGCTTTTCAAAGAGGAAGCACGACAGAGAGATGAGTCAAAACCAACATAGAGTACCAAATTTTTGGTGGAGACAACTTTTGGAACTGGAAAGCAGGTGGAGAAAACCAAAGCTTCCGGGTTAATGGAATCTGATCCATTTTTTGGGGAGACTCATAATGCGTTAGTGAACAACAAAAACCCAGAATCTGGTGGTGGGGTTATTGTTGCAGTGACAAAAAAGATTGATACATGCCAGAATAATTAGTTTGGGCTGTCAACATTGGTACAATGTTCAACTTGGCCACCTTTGGTCACATTAGAGAAAACGGACTGTTGGAGAAAATGAGCCTAAATGTGTCTCATTTAACACAAGCTTTAAGTCTATGTTGAATTGTTCAAGCCCAACCTGTTTCACAAATAGAGAATCAAGCACTTGGGCTCATGTTGGAGGATTTGAATCCAATTGTGAACGTCACGTTTCGTGAATATAGAGTCTTAGGTTAGTTTTCGATGGAGGAAATCATTTCACCATTAAAAGGTGTGATCGGTCAAGTGAAGCCCATTGAAAAAGGAAATTATCTCTCCTTCAAAAGGTTTCATTGGTCACATTAAGAAAAACGAGAAAAAAGAAGGTGTTGTTGATCATGCATTACATGTTAGGAAAAATATATGTCATGAAGCTTGTCTGGGGAATAATTTGTGGAGATAAACAATGCTTATTCTTGGAAATCAAGAGTTAATTAAGAAAGTGTTAGCATCTTCCTCGAAGATAATTTCGGGTGACGAATGAGAATTCGAGGGAAATTTTAGCGAGGTGGTTGTAGGAAAACCACCGATGGAGATGTATAATCATTTTGAGATGTGAGCTTCTTGGCAGTTCGTCTTCTACAAGAGTTTCGTAAGATAATTTTCGCGGGGATTTTTTTTTCTAATGGAAACAAACCAATCGTGCTAATTTTTACCATATTTGCAACTTCACTTTGGTTATGATTTTTTTATCACTGTTGACCCTTCCAGCGTGCGGGGGTTTAACCCTTTTAGTTATATCTCATTTTAATTTTTTAGTACTTTCTTTCAATAAAAATGTGATCGATGTAATAGTTACATTGGGTGGTAACAAATGATTTATCTCTTTTCTTTATCGAGGTCATGTTATTTCTCACACGGAACATGTTTGAGAACAATTAAAACAAATTAGTACAAATAAGCACCATGGACCATGATCAGAGATTTTAATGAAATTGTTGATCATCATGAAAAATGGGGAGGGCGAAAGCGCAATGATAACTCTTTTCTTGATTCTCGACTAATGAGAAAATGCTGTGGAATGATAGATTTTCTTTTTCGAGGGAATAGTCTGTCATGGATAGGACAGAGAGGTAGTAATTTCTTATGATGTTTTGTTGACAGAGTAATGGGGAATGAAGATTGGTTTGAGTGTTACACATATTCAAAAGTTGACTATTTTTCCTTCTAGGGCTCGAATCATAGATAGATTATTGTACATTTCCAACATTGGAGTGTCATAAGTTCGGCTTTGTTATGATTTGATAAAATATGGGTTGGAAACCCGGGGTTTGAGAAGGTAGTGTGGCAGGGATGGGAATGAAAAGATCCACTGATACCTTTATTCATAGGAGATAGAAGAAAAAATTGTCGGGGTTTCATTTCATAATGACAACGAAGGCCCAATTGAATTTGTCCTTTGAAATTGATGTGATCAAAGCTCATATTGAACATGCTCACACGGATGATAATCTTACGCCGGAGATTCCAAATCTTACTGTGCGGTTACACATATTTTTGTCAGCAGAAGAGCTATTTTGGAAACAAAAAACAGAGTAGGTTGGTTACAAGAAGGTGATCGTTATACCAATTTTTTCATGCTTGTACAAAGCAACACATGGCACCTAATCGTATCATCGGTCTTAGAATAGAGTCAGACATTTTTATAGATAAAGATGAGGAAATTGAAGTGGAGGTTATTAATTACTATAACAAAAAGTTTCGGGGCTTCCCTTTCATTAATCTTCAGCAGACATTGGATTTGGTCTTAAAAACTGTAACTGATTTTATGAATGATAGTTTGATGGCACCATTGATAGAATCAGAGGTTAAGATTGAATTATTTGATATGAGCCCATAAAAAACCCTCGGACCTGATGGGGTAACTACTCTATTTATCAACAATATTGGTACATCGTTGGGGCCCACATAGTCCACTCAATTCAGGCTTTCATATCGACATGCCAGTTGGATTTGAGGCACAACAAGACACATATTTTTTTGAGCCTGAAAACCTAACAACCTTTTGACCAATTAGTTTAAGCAATGTCAATTACAAGATCCTATTTAATGTTTTTGTCGAGGCTTGAAACGATTCATTCCAAGCCTAATCTCGAATTCTCAGTCAGCTTTTGTTACTGAAAGAGTTATCTCTGATAACATTTTGCTTACCCAAGAAGCTTTTCACGCTTTAAATACAAAAAGGTATTGTCGGAGAGAGTATATGGGTATTAAAACGGACATGAATAAGACATATGGGTTTTGCAGAGCTCTAGATCACATGGATTATGGAGTGTGGTGACTACAATTCATTATAAGGTTCTAGTTAAAGGGGATTTTGAAGGTAGAATTAAGCCGAGCAGAGGTCTACGTCAAGACGATCCACTTTCACTTTTTTTTTTTTATCTTATTCACTGAGTTACTCATCGCGAACTCTAAGAAGGCAGAAAAGGGACAACTTTTTGAGGGTCTTCGAGTGGCAAGGGCGTGTCCCCCTCTTTCTCATCTTTTATTTGCAAATGGCAGTATGTTATTTTGTAGGGCAACACTCGCCCAATGTAAGACGATAGTCAATGTTTTGACATTATATGGTCAAGTCTCGGGTCAGTGCATTAATCTTGATAAATTAACAATTATCTTTGGAAAAGATATACCAAACCAGGATCAGGTTTTGCTGAAGAGAAGACTAGGCATTTAAAATGAGGGTAGAAAATGCAAGTACTTGGGTAAGACAATTGAAAGGTTCCCGAGCTGAGCCTATGTTCAGGGTCGTTTAAATGCTCGCATTAATGGCCGGTCAGCTAAGTTTTTATCAAAAGGAGAGAAGGAGATTATGACCAAGTCAGTTTCTCAAGCCATCCCTACGTATGTCATGTCATGTTTTAAGTTACCAAAAGAACTAATTTAGAAAATAATTACTGCGATTTCCAATTTTTGGTGGAGGATAACAAGGAGGATTGATTGGGTGGCATAGTCTCAGCTTTATGGACTATAACATTGGGGTGGGATTGGTTTTAAATCCCTTACGAATTTCAACCAAGCTTTGCTAGCAAAGAAACTGTAGAGGCTATATACTAGACCATCGTCTTTATTAGCCCAAGTATTTTGTGGAAGATGTTAAAAAGATAAGCTTCATTTTTAGGCTACTAAGCCAAATTGGCCATCATATGGCTGGCTGAGTATATGGGAGGTCAGATCTTTACTGATGCAAGGACTTCTCCGAACAGTAGAAACCATAGAGGATACTAGGGTGTGGTCAGACATGTGGATATCCAACGAGGTACCCTCTGTGGTGCGCAATAAAGGATAAATAACAAATATGGATTTACGGGTTACTAATCTTTTTATGGAGGGGACCTCCTTGTTGAACACGCCGAAAACAGGGATTTAGTTGTTCCAAAATATATTCCATTTATTTTGAGTCTTCGACCATCAGTCTGCCTTCCAGATGCATATGTTTAACACCATACTAAATTTGGAAATTATACAATCAAATCAGGTTATGAGCTGGCCATGACCAACACCAGTCAGGAATGTTTTTTTGATATTCACTTACCTTCACTCAATGGAATGAAAGTGTGGATTTGGAAACTTCATATCCCGCCTAAACTACATCATTTTATGTGGCACATTCTCTTTGGAGCTTTAGCAGTTACTGAGCAACTGCAAAAGCGACACATTTTCCCTGACGCAATATGTGCTCGATGTGGTGCAGAAATTGAGACTATTAACCATGCGTTATTTATATATCCACTAGCTTTTCAAGTTTGGGCTCTTTATGCTATTCCTACTCCGGACACCTTCTCCCCATCATCAAATATTTATGAGAATATTTACTACCTCTTCTCCCACCAGACCCCAGGAAATGTTCAAAGAGATGACTTGTTAGTATATCCTTGGATTATATGGTATATACGGAAGACAAAAATAACTTCATTTTCAACAATAGAATTTGGGACCCAGAGATTCCATAGAATGGTGTCTTGCGCACACTGACCATTTGAACAATGCTACTTGATAGGTTAAGAATTTAATCCTAACTAATACTGCAGAGAACAGTTCAAAGAAGTATAGCAAGGTATCGAAACCCACAGAGACAAGAAATATGCACGTTCAGTTTAAAACTTCGAATATGGTTAAAGTGAGAATAATAGATTTGATTGTATCAAAACGGTAATTGAAAATGGTTTAAAAACTTATAATAATAAAACGTTAGGCAATAGGGAAATTTGTAGGTATTCATGTTTAAAGTCAAGTTAACATGCAAGATTTAGATTGAAAATAGTTCTCAACATGAAAAACGAATGCAGTTTAATCTCCTCTCGGAGCATTAAACCCTATGATCGAATTGCCAGAGACAAACTCTCGCCGTCTTTATTCGATCATGCATTTAAACTCAGATTCAATTGTTCATAAGCATTAAAACAATACTCTCGCATGTAAAAACACTTATTCATCTAAATTAGGTCAGGTTTCTAAATCAAATCTTTTTGTATTTATTAACCTATTATAAATAAACTAGATGATCAAGCTAATTCATGCATTAAGAATAAATTTACACTAATAACCTCTCAATTTCAATCCTACAATGTTAAACCGAACATTCAAACCTGGTTTCCCTAGGAAACCCCAAAACCTAACTGGTGAACTACTCAGACATTGATATGCAATCACAAATCAAAATCAAAGAAGAACAAGACATAATTGAAATCAATAAAATAGATATATTAAAAATTGGGTTCAGAATTTCTTCTCCAAATACAGGTTTAGGAATTCTTTCTCCCAGTAAAAGCTTAAGAAGTTTGCAAAAGTAAAAGGTAATCTAAAAATAACCTAAGCCAACAGGCTTTTATAGTTTAAAAGAATAAAAATAGAAATAGAAATAGGAAAAAGTTGGATAAGTTTGAGGACTTTTCTGTAAAAATGGAAAACTTCTTAAAAATCTCGCAGGCTCATTGGACCGATCGGTCCAGTTGTAGACCGGTCGGTCCAAATTGTCTGTTTTCTTCGGATGTTCAAACCGATCGGTCCAAGGGTGGACCGATCGATCTGAAGTCTTATTGACTTCATTTCTTCAGATTTACCAATCTGAGACCAGATTGGTTCTTCAATTCTTCACTTAACTAGATTCCATCCAATTAATCACCAATTCAACACTTTTAATCCAAATCGACCAGATCACCTGAAAGTTTTTAGAAAGTTCCAATTTACAACGAAAGAGCTCAGATAATGCAAGTCTAGCAGGCATAAATGCCCACTAAAATGCATTAAATATGAGTAATATCACTACTCTTCTATTACGAGTACCTCCCACTAAACTTCCTCCCATATTGACGGACACAACAATTTGTTATGTTGATGGAACATGGAAATTGGAAAGTACTACTTGTGGTCTCAGTTGGATCTAAAAGGATGGGGATGGATTTACATATATTCCTAGTCTCTCTGGTATACGACGAGGGTTCTCGGCTCTTCATACAAAAATTTTGAGCCTTTTGTGGGCTTTGTCATGTTTAGCAGAAAAGGAGCGTCAATGCTCTCTTTTTGTTACTGACTCCAAAGAGTTGTAGAAAATTATTCAAGAACTGTCTGCCTGGCCAGTATTTGCATCAGAATTGTCAGTATTGGATAGACTTCAAAGTTTCTTCATAGGTTTTAAGCTAATCCACCAATCAAGAGCAATGAACACAAACATAAATTGGCTACAAAAGCAGTGAAGAAGCGTAAGAAGATTTTCTCGTATGTCCACAAGGCTCCTCCCTCATGGTCCTCAAAGTGTGGAATCAATTTGTTGTAATTTTTTTTAATTAATTTTTCTCGTGACAAAAAAAATTCAACCAAATAATTTTTGAATAATTAAATTAGTTATATTTATTTTTGTTTATAAAAATATAAATCAAATAATGTTTTGTATTTTTATTAATTAAAAGTTTTAAAGATCAAATGAAGGGAATAAAAAATACAAAAAACTAAAAAAATATGGATAAGAGGTTTTTTGTCAATAATTAAATTACACTAATTACATTAAGGAAAATTGAATCTTATATGCCATAATTACTAGGTGGGACAATACCACCACACTTCAATGTGCTAGGTTGGATGGAGGTATAATTCTTTTTTTATTCCATCTAATGGTTTACACAAAATCGAGAACTACAAAGGAAAAATGAAAGCCAAGAAAAAAGATCGAAAGCTGGCAAAAAAAAAGAGAAATCCCCAAAGTTAGAAGGTCATAGGTGGCAGTTCGTTAAAAAAACAAAATACAAACTTTACACTAAGAGAACAAGCCAAAACAACAGATCCAAAAGACCCGGTCCAGGATATCCGAGCGACTGACCAAGTCGAGCGAAAAGACGGAGATAGCTAGGAAGCTGTTGAAGCACAGAAGTAGAACAATGAAGAAAAGAACGGTGCACCACTAGAAGTACCAATCTCACTGACAAGACGAAGGAAACAAATCTTCGGGAAAGCCCATCAACCGACGACGATAGCGTAACTCCTGGAACCCATGCACTACAAGACAAAAGAGGCCGAATAGAAGACCGAAAAACCATAAATCACTGTGAGAACTTGCGACCAAACTAGATAATACTGAACCCTACTGAGAGAGAGAAAAGATGAGAGTATAATTGGTCGAAAATTTCCGGTCTATCATTTAGATTATTCATTCCAGTTATCCGATTAGAGATGGGAGGTCGAATTTAAATTATTAGTCAATTATTTGTGAAAATAGAATTTTGACATAATCAATTATACAAAAGTGAAACTCAAAACATCTTGATAACATTAATCTATGCATTTTAAAGTAACTTGGAGCTAAATATGTAGACATGCATAGTTGGAAAACGACAAACACAAAATTTATTGATAAAAGGTAAAATTTATCATAACTTATGTAAAAATAACAAACAAACAAAAAATCAACTTTATTATTGTATATGAGAATCAAAAGGAGTGAGAAAGCTGCAGTAACCACCAAAATATGTCTGTACATGGTTATTGGGAGCAAGAAAAAATAGCAACATCAAAAAATTATAGCAACATACAACTAAACTCTTTATAAAAAAAACATAAAACTAAACTTAAAATAAAAAAATCAATTGGAACAATTTAATTCTAAATCCTGTAAAATATTATAATATTAAAGAAATTATTGATGTTTTTTTTAAAAGAATAAAAGTGGTAGTTGATGGATTTCTTCAAAAAAAAAAAATACTACTAACAATTAATAGAAACAAATATAAAATGATGACTTTTTTTATTATGCGCGAAAGATAGAAGAAAGTGGTATTATAATCAAACAGACACCTTACTGTACTATGGAAGGAGACATCTTCGAAAAATTATCCATTTTCCACGAAATTTACGAACTGCGACCGTTGATCATTTGAATCGAAGATATGTATAGTTGGTTTAGTGATAACCGGTTCTATAATTTTCTTTTTATACTTATAGACCTGTGTACATCGACATGTTACGTGTAACAGAAAGTCAGAAATATAAGAAAATCACTTTTCCAAATATTATCATTTCCTCTCTTTGATCTTCTTCTTCTTCTGATCTTGTTTTCTGTTCATTTCTCAGCTTTGCTTATAATTGATAATTTGATTATCGATAATGAGTGATTCGTTCGTTGACTATTGAAGTCTCACTGTTTCTATCTCTGTTTGTTTATGAATATATCGAATTTGTTAATGGCCACCACCGCTAGATTCTCCGGTTCGTTTGAAATCAGCAACACAAGCGGCAATAGCTTCTTCGCTGAGTCATCTATTGATGATTACCCCTCCGAATTTCTCACACCACCTGAGGTCTCGGCGCTGCAACTTCTCTCTAACTGCCTCGAGTCCGTCTTTGACTCGCCGGAAACCTTCTACAGTGACGCCAAGCTAGTTCTTTCCGGTGGCAAGGAAGTATCCTTCCACCGTTGCATTCTATCTGCGAGAATTCCAATTTTCAAGAGCGCGTTAGCCACCGCAGCCGCCTCTAAGGACCGAAAATCCTCCGCCGTGAAACTCCAACTGAAAGAGATCGCGAGGGATTATGAAGTCGGGTTCGATTCCGTGGTGGCTGTTTTGGGGTACATCTACACCGGCAGAGTGAGACCGCCTCCAAAGGGAGCTTCTGATTGTCTAGACGATGATTGCTGCCACGTGGCTTGCCGGCCGGCGGTGGAATTTTTAGTGGAGGTTCTCTATTTGGCTTTCGCTTTCCAGATTCCGGATTTAGTTACTCTGTATGAGGTAAAACACACAATCATCTAAATTCCCATTGCACTGTTCTTCCTCAATCTTTTGAGAATGAATCTTGAGTTTACCTTTTGGATTTGCTGAATCAAATTTCAGTTGTTGTCCTCCATTTTAAGCCTTCTCTGTTTGGATTTCAGAGACAATTTCTGGATATTGCAGACAAAATTGTCATAGAAGACATATTGGTCATATTCAAGCTTGCTAATATCTGTGGTACACATTACAAGAAGCTTTTTGATAGATGCTTAGAGATAATTGCCAAGTCTGATATAGAACTAGTTAGTCTTGAGAAGTCTTTGCCTCAACACTTTGTCAAACAAATCACCGACATCCGCAAAGAGCTAGGTCTAGAACCACCTGAACTAGAAAAGCCTGTAACAAATATATACAAAGCACTTGACTCAGATGATGTTGAGCTTGTCAAGATGCTTTTGACAGAAGGACACACCAATCTAGACCAGGCATATGCTCTTCATTTTGCTGTCGCGCACTGCGACATGAAGACAGCATTGGATCTTGTAGACTTGGAGCTTGCCAATGTTAACTATAGAAATCAAAGGGGCTACACAGTGCTACATGTTGCTGCAATGCGGAAGGAGCCAAAACTGATAGTATCTCTATTGACAAAAGGAGCCAATGCATTAGAAACAACCTTGGATGGTAGAACCGCTCTTGTAATTGTAAAAAGACTCACTAGATCGGCTGACAATAGTACCGAGCAAGGCAAACCTACTATGAATGGCGGATTATGCATAGAGGTACTAGAGCATGCACAGAGATTAGTTTCATTTCCTAGAGTAATTTCACCTTCTATTCCAGTGACTCCCGAGGAACTGAAGATGAGATTGCTCTATCTCGAGAACAGAGGTACTTCTTCTTCCTACTTGT
Organism: Iberis pinnata; assembly: GCA_900406425.1. Taxonomy (NCBI): domain Eukaryota; kingdom Viridiplantae; phylum Streptophyta; class Magnoliopsida; order Brassicales; family Brassicaceae; genus Iberis; species Iberis pinnata. The sequence goes on from OVBE01001056.1 coordinate 29,685, forward strand.
TTTGAAAATCTAATTCCTGTGTGCAATGTTACGAAGTGAAGTAAAAAACTAATGGTAAGTATACTCTGTATCTACTATTTTAGTTGCACTGGCTCGACTTCTCTTTCCAGCGGAAGCTAAAGTTGTTATGGATCTTGCCAAATTGGAAGGAACATGCGAGTTTACAGCTTCTAGTCTCGAACCTGACCATGTCACAGGTGAAAAAAGAACAGCATTGGACTTAAACATGTCACCTTTTCAAATCAAAGAGGAGCATTTGAGTAGACTAAGTGCCCTTTGTAGAACTGGTATGTAATGATTCTTACATGTCTTATCTCCTTTTCTTAATCAAGTGTGTGATTTTCTTTTTAATATTGCTGTTATCTTCAGTGGAACTTGGGAAACTCTACTTCCCAAGATGTTCGCTTGATCACTTTATGGACACAGAGGACTTGAATCATCTAGCTTGCGTAGAAGAAGACACTACTGAGAAACGTCTACAGAAGAAGCAAAGATACCTGGAACTACAAGAGACTCTGATGAAGACATTTAGTGAGGAGAAGGAAGAACCTGGCAAGTCTTCGACATTGAAATCAACCGCGATAAGGGTGGACAAACGGGATAACGAGAAAAGACCTTATAGGAACAAGGATTCGAGAATGGAGTTTCCATCTCGCAACTAAAACAATGTCTCAGGTGTGGCTAGTTTTAGATAAATCGAAATGGGAAGAGATTTTTGTCCTTTGATGTACCCACATGTATGTAAATGTATAGAATCATATGTAAGTTGTAGTCTCTGTCTCTCATTAGTTTCAAGTATAAAGTGATGGTAGGTATTTGTGATCGGCTTGTTCGTTTCGTTCCCTTTGTATGTCTAATGATAATTCCGATAATCGGATATGTTTACCTATGTTGGGATGGAGAACCCCCGCCCCCCACCCCCAATTTATTAGGTAATGCAGAGGCCATTGTTTATGGAATTTTTTTCAAGAAATTATTTAGTATCTATACTATTAAAACACAAGCAAAAATTTAAAGAATGCTTGGTTTTCGATATTACTACTGTACTACACGAAATGCTATAACAGTTATTAATTTCGATGATAAAAAAAATTATTATGAAAAGGACAATTTCGTCATTTTCTCATCCAAAACATACAGATCTATCTGGTTTTACCCGAAAAATTATGAAAAGGACAATTTCGTCATTTTCTCATCCAAAACATACAGATCTATATGGTTTTACCAGAAAAATTTAAAAGAAACAGTTTTAGTTTCCGAGTTCGATTCACCTCTTTGCTCTTTTATTTGTAAAAAGGATGTTGGAGGTTGCGAGTTCGAAGGGTATTTTGCAGATTTTAAAAAATCTAATTGACTCTCGGATTAAATGTCTGGTCAACTCAAACAGATTTAAAAAAACGGAAATGGTAACTAATAAGATTTGAAATATCGTATTTGGTAGGATATTATTCTTAAATATCCTACAAATTAAATAAGTTAGTATATTATTTTAACAATTTTTTAATGAATTGCGGCAAACCTTAAAGGTATCGTAACAAACCTATATTTTTATTTCCAGTATATATCTAGGTCATCGACCTTCATTATGATATTCAATGCCGGTCCTACTATTTATTGGGCCACAAGCTTTTAAAAGAAATCGGGTCGGCACATTATTATATATTTAAAAAAATGCCAGCATCATATCTTGTAATACTCGAACTCTAGACCTGCTCAATATCATTAAGATCTTCAACGACTATACTAAAGGAAACTTTCTGTCAATGAGGGCCGAAAATATATTTAATGATATAAGGGCCGCAAGCCCAAGCTTGGCTTGCTTGGGCTCAAGGCCGGGCCTGATGATATCATAATATTCAGTTTTCAAATTTCTTATTTATTTCATACATTTTAGCAGAGGTTTTTCGTTTAAAATTTAATAATGTTTATGTTTAATTATAGTCGTTTTTATATAGTTCTATTTCATGTATTTTTATGATTTACATTCGTACTAAGCAAAGATTCTCTCATTAAGGGGTGTATTTAAACAAACATTTTATATGATTTGAAGTGATTTGGGTTTTAGAGAGTTTTTAGGTGATTTTAGGTGAATTAGGAAATTCATGTGGTTTGTATTAAAATTCTCTACAATTCCACCTAAAACTATGAGATTTGAGATTTTTGTATTTTTAACTAAAAAAATCCACTGAAATACCATCAAATCACCAAAAATTCACTACTTAAAATATTTCCAATAACAGTGGATTTCATGAGACTTTTTAAAATCACTAATTCAATAACAATGGATTCTATAAGACATTTTAAAATTCATGTTTGAATAATAGTAGATTTTTCAATTTAATATAATCCTTCCAAATTCCATATTGAAATACATTCCCTTAAACTTTTACAGATAATGGACCAATCGTTCAGTGACAAAAAAAAAAACCGATTCTAACGATCATAACCGACGAACATGTTATGCAAGAAGCAAAAAATTTAGCGGTTTGTATCATATTATATATTTTAATAATTTGATGCAAACCTTTTTTTTCTGGGTAAAACCTTTTTATGTTTTCTTTAAATAAAATATATAGAAATATAGAAAACCAAAGAACCAATGACTGATGATCCTTTGGATGTTTTGGCAAAAGTTTTGTTGGTTGTGAAGAAAGCAAAGAGAGAAACAGAAGCACATTACATATGTGGTATGTTTCAGATGAAAGAATATATTGAAACTTATGAAAAGACTCAATATCTTAAGATTAAAGTTGCAAAAAAGAAGCAAAGATCGTTTTACTTTTTAAGCAATCGGGTGAAGACAATTTTGATATAATGAAAGAATGGGTTCGTCAAGAACAAAGGCGAAAATAATATGATTCTTAGCTTGCAAGGGTTGTGATTCAAGATATTCAATACGACAAAATAAGTTTTCGGCGCACGGGAAATTAGGATAATCAATATAATCAATTTATTATTTCTGGTTTTTTATGTTATTTTGAACAATATATTTTGATTTTATTTTTTATGATTTTATATTTCCTTCATCTATTCAGTACTAATATTTTTTATTATTTAAATTATATGCATTTAAATAATAACTAAAATTTTAAATTATGCATTCAAAATATGCATTCGTACTAAAAATTTAAAAGTATACCTTATTTTAACTATAATTAATTTGAAATCTTTTTACAGATTGCGTGCAACATATTAATTTAAAATATAATCAATACTAAAATTTATATGAATTTCTTTTTGAGTGACAATATTAATGAAAATTTACCAAAAATATTTTGTCATCGAGAATTGAATAGTATCTATACTAAAAATATACTATTGCCGCACAATATTATTTAGAAAAATTAATGACCAAAAAAAGTTTTGTTCATCTATTTTATCTTTAAGATTTTATATGTACCTTTTATAGATGTTTTGAAAATACAATATCTAAATATAACAAAATTGTTATGGTAAATATATTTAGTAACTATTTCATACTGAAGAGTTATATTATATTACCTAAGATCTATTCTCTAATATCTAGCTTTAAGCATAAAAATAGAAGTTATTAAAACGTGAAAGATTAATATATTTATAATTTTTTTGATATGAATAATTAGATAATTATACTAGATATGATGTATCTTATGGAAGTCTCACATTTTTAAATATTTTATTTCTAATACTATATTGCAATATGTAATCATTATTATTTTCTATAAAAAAATATTTGTGTTAGTCAAATAAATCAGATATAAAATCCTAAGGAACCTAACTATTCTTTTACCTATATATATATCCTCCATTTTCATAATATATTGTATCATGAAAATTCAGTGAAAGTACAACAGGTTTTCAATTTTTAATATTTTATCAATCATGTTTTTAGGGATTTACATTCTTCTTAACTATCCTCGTATCATTTTGTCGGATGTGACTTTCATCTTAACATTTACATATATTTCATTTGCATTAGTTATATTAACTAAACGTTTTAATATGTTTATGATAAAAATTAATTTATAGAGAATGGATCAGTTTGACAGTCACAAAAGCAAGAAATTTATAACCGAAGATCAAATTATTGAGGAGGTGAAATTTTTTAGTGGTATGTATCAAATATATAGATTTAAATAATTAAGTTTGAGTTCTAATTTTATATGTTTGTAATCATCGTTAAAAAATACAACAATCAAAAAATGAAAGAAACGTAAGACATACAAAGATTTTGATGTATCATTGGCTGTTAAAAAAGCAAAGAATAAAACTGAAGCATATTACAAAAGTATGGTCAGTCGTATAAAAAAATATATTAAATCTTGCGAGAAAGAGGAAAAATATTTGATAAAACTTGCAAAAAAAGCAAAGATTGCTCTAATTTTTAAGCTTGCGACATTTGAAACGAGCAAAGAAAAATTTGATATAAATAATGGGTTCATCAAAAGAAAAAAGGAATATAAGTTTTCTCTAGCAAAGATTATGATTCCATAATTTCATTATGATAGGATGGACTTTTCATGTTGTGAATAAAAATTTCACAATATTGATAATTATTTTTTATATTTTAGTATTTATGTTACTTTTTTATTCATTTATATTTTTATTATCTTATTTTGATATTTCTTTGATCTATTCAATAAATCAATATTATTGAGCTTAACTATTTTATTAAATGCATTTCGTGTCAATACCATAATAACATATTTTATTTATATGGAAAACAAGATTCAATATAAGTCCCAAAAAGGATTATATAACGAAAATAGTAATTCGAATTAATATTTTAAAATATTAGAAAATAATATTTTTAGAGTTTAAATATTTTCCTTTTATTTTAGTTAGATGTACGAATATACATCTACTTCCTATTTGTTAAATATAAAACTATTTAGAATTTTGAGCAAGGAATTTTAAAATTTTAGTAAGACTTTATTAAATTTTATATCAAAGCAATATGAAATATTTAACAAATTTTGTGCAGATGTACAAATATATATCTACTTTATATTTAATAAATATATCTAAACAATGTTAAATATTTTGAGCAAAGAAGTTAAGATTTTATTAAATATTATATCGAAACAATATGAAATATTTAACAAATTTTCGGTTGATGTACAAATATATATCTACTTCATATTTTTTAAATAAATCTAAACAATATAGAATATTTATTTTAGATATAAAATATTCATCCACATATATATATATATACCCATTCTAAATTACATTTACTAATCCTCTTGAAATCAAAACATTAAATATTTTCACTAAAAATCGCTTCGATGTCTCAAGCTATCAAGATTACACAATTGAAATTAGTGAAACTTCACAATATATCATGGTATATTAAGGTTAGAGTTATCCATAGTTGGATGCAGAAAAATACCCGATCGAAGGAATACATATTCTGTGACGAAGAGATAATTTGTATAGTGATGTTAATATTGTATTGCTTTACTTAATTCTAATATATAGTTTATATTTGTTTAGGAAACTAAGATACATGCGTCCATGCGTCCATGAAACGTGAATTGGTCAACGTTTTGATTACAAGCTAAGACTCGGTCTATGAAAGACCATTCAAAATTTTAGTTCCTATCAAAATTCTAGAGCATACAAAAGCACGGATCGTGAATTTAGAATGAATTTTCTCAATTTTACTATTGTTAAGGATACGACATCCGACATTAGTAGCGAAAATTTGTTTTCTCTTTCGCCAAATATGATTATATTCTCACATGAAGTCTTGATGATTCATTTCTTATTGGTTAGTTAATTATTTATTTTTGATATAACTCATAGCATTTTATTAACTCATATGTAGATGTAACTGGTCAAGTAATTAACATAGGAAGAATGAAAGTTATTACTACCAATGATGTTACAAGAAACAAAATTGAGTTCGAGCTTCAGAATCAAAGGTAGTATATGTTTCTTTATATTAACTGATTATATATTTTTCCTACTTATTATTAAATTTTTTTAAGTTGTTTATTTTATAGTGGTGAACGTTTGAGTTGCGCCATATGTGGAACCTATGCAGAAAAAAAATGTTATAAGAAGCAGAAGAAAAAGAAGAAAAATTTTTGATTGTTGTGTTACGATTTGCAAAAATAAAGAGTGGAGAGGTAAAAAATTTAAACATTTAGATATGACCCAACGATTACTATGCTTTACAATCTTATTTATTCTTTAGCTAGGTATTTATATCATATCTAATGCCTTCAACATCTCAAATCTTATTGTAATCCAACAAATTTACCCGATGTTTTGGTATTTATGAGAGAGTATGTTATAATGTTAAAAGATATATTGTATTTAATTATTTATTTTCGGATATTAATTGAATTAATATAATTATTGGATATAATAGGTTACTAGATGATGGATTAACACTAACTCTACTGGAAAGCAAACATAAACCAGAAAAGTTATCTACTACTTCTTTCAATGAGGAAGATTATGAGAAGAGAACTCTTTTGGAAATAAAAGAGACTACTGAGGTTAATACTAGCTAAGTATATTTTAATTTTGTTAATGTTAATAAATTATAGTTGTCATATATTGTTCACTATTTTTTTTCATATTTGATTAATATTTTTCTAAAAAATTTAGGTCTCGCAAGTGAAGCTACTGTGCACGATACTAAAAATAAATATCAAATATTCATGTTATTATGTTGCATGTAATCCGTGTAACAAAAAAGTACAATATATCGTGCAACACAAAGAACCAAACAACAAATTGAAGAAGAAAGAATGGATGTGTAAAACATTTGGAAAAAATGTGACAAAGGTGGGGGCTAGGTATTTTTTTTAATTTTGTCATACTTTAATACGATATAATTAATTTCATTCAATTAATTAATAATTTAAAAATAAAATCAAAGGTGTAAGCTTCATGTTTATGTTTTGAATCAAACAAGTGAGCTCAAATTCTTTATATTTAATAGCGTAGTAACTGCAATGATTGGTCATACTGCTATATCTCTTTTGAATGGAAATTATGATGAGGTACATAATTTAGAATCAGATTTTTGGATTTGGTTGGATTTAGATCTATGCTGAAATTTTTATGTGGAAACTAGATTGAAGATCCTGAAGATTTGCCTTCACCGATAAATGATGTGGTTGGAAAAACGTTTATTTATTTGTTAATATCAAATCGAACAATATTCATCGTAGAAAAAAATTATATTAGGTTTCTCGCCTATTGTCTTCGAACCAGTCAATAAAAGATGATTCGTCCTTGGCATCCACATCTAATCAATTAGTCATACATGATGATGAAGTATCAATTTTTGTTTGTGGACTTAATTATACTTTAATATATTATATCGGATATCAAATATTTAATATCAGGTATACATACAACAAATTTGCAGACGACTTTTCAGCTGTTCCTTTGGTTGATATGATATATATGGAAAGAAAGGAACGCGAAATGCTTTAAAAACCATGATTGGACGCCAATGGATATTGTAGACCTCGCTTCTACGGAGATGGAGCAATGGTTATTAGCAAATCGAGGACAAGGTTCAGAATTAACGACTCCAAGATGGGAGAGGAGCCCAACAACGGAGAATCCACCAAGTTCGGTGGATCGGTGTTTTTTAGATGGACCGTGGAAAGCTGGGGAAACCATAAGTGGTGTCGGATGGTATGTGCCACAATTTGAAAGCAAACCGCCACAATTCGGTTGCACAGGTATTCGAAGTGGGAAATCACCATTGCATACGGAATTGCTCGCTTTTATGTGGGCAATCAAAAGCCTTTTGAGTTAGGGAAGGACTTGCACATTATTCATTACTGATTCGACTGAATTAGTAAGTGTGGTACAACAACCGGAAGAATGGCCAGTTTTTGCGGCAGAGCTAGCAGACCTCCAACATTTGATGAGGGTCTACCCCAGGTTCGAAGTGGTACACAGGGCAAGACACTGGAATACAATTGCGGACAACTTGGCGCAAACAGCAAGAAAACGAAACCTGCTATTTTCTTTGATTGACATATCAATGCCGAGTTGGAGTTCGCCTCTTCATTCAATGCTTTAATGTATTTCGTGTTTTTTTCTCTTTTGTTGTAAAAATAAAATAAAAATAGTATATATGTATTTCCATTTGACTCTTATTGTACTAGGTAAGTTTGATGATAACTAACATCGAAAGATCATTGGAAGGATCGATCAGAAGCGAGAAAACTCTAACCTTAAAAAGAAAAGTTGAAAGCGAAATGGATCAAGGAGATCAATTTTCGAGTACCAAAAAAAAATATATTAAAGGAATATACCTTTTGGATGTGAAGATCGAGAAGTTGGAAAATGAAAAAAAGATGAATCTTCTAATAAAAAGTATGAGTTAGACTAAATTTGATGAACAATGAAATAATTTTAATTTCGGTGGTTTGCATTACTAGATCTTCCTGATTTTTATTTTATAATTTGTGTTATTTTGTTTGTTACTGTTTTTAAATCTATATTGACTGATTTGATTCATTGGATCGTAAATCTATTTCGATTTTTTTTTATAAATTTGTTATGGTAAATGTACTACATATATTGAAAATAACACATTGAAGTAAAGGAAAATTTGTCTAATAAGATTAAATATATGACAAACAATTATAACAAATTAAAAGTTATAAGAATTTAGTATAAGATGGTTCTTTTGTTAGAATAAATACAATACTAATTTATACTTTAAATTAAAAAATTAATTAAATTCCCGTCAATTTTATGATTTTGAATACACAAATATTTTTAAAAGTAAATAAAATAAATTTTTGAAATGTTTTTATAGAATATTGCTCGACAATAGTAAATAAGGCGTAGATATATCAGAATAATTAATAACTATAATTATCTAAATGTTTCCTAAACTTTATCCAACTGTATATTTTTGTATACAGAATTACCACATATATTTCAAATATATACATGGAAAATAGAAACAGAATAATAATTTTACTAAACCAGTTATCCACAATCATAACTACTTAGCTATATTGTCTTTCGGCTATGTAACGATATTTTATGAACTTTCTAGATAATATACATAGACTGACTATCTATATAACTAAATATTTTTACTTGCTTAATAACTACGGCATCTTAAATTTACATTTTTTCTAAACCAATGTTGCAAGGAGTCACTGGTTTTATCTTTTCTTGATATCTATAATCAACTAAAATTTATGATTTTTTTTCCCGCTTAGGTTAAAATTATGAGAAGCCTTAAGAGATCTATGAAGAATGGAGAAAATAATGAAAGCATCAATCAAGAGAACATTCAAGATTTTTCTATCGGTTCATCTACTAAATTTAGATCAATGCAATCCCCTTTCACCGATCATTAGTTCAAATAAGAAACCAAAATTTTATAGAAGAATATTGGAGGATATAACTAATGTTTAATACTCGACTCAATCAATCGTTCAAATGGAAAAGAAGTTGTTAATAAAAAAAGACGTTCCACAATTGAAACCATAGTTATTATATTTATAATTAAATAATTTTTTATTTATAACAATTTTCAACAAAAAAAAATTATTAGTTCAAACAACCTCTCCACTTTATTAGAGGAGTCATCATATGTTGGATCTAAGCGGACCATCTGTTCAGACAAGTTGTGATTACTTGAATCAAATGCTAGGTAAATCTTTTTTATATATATAGTTAATATCGAAACCTATATTCCTTCGCTTAATTTAGAAATCGTGTAATAAAAATATTTATACAAGGAGAAGAAAAGCAAAACTTAGGTGAGTTTATACTAGATTATAACATGGAATAAGATACATTGATAGACTTTTCAGATGAAGAAAATATTTCTTCAGATAACAAAACTTATAAAGGTATTTAAATTAGTAAATATTATTATTTAATTTATGTATTATTATTTTAATTTTTTGAATATAATTTTTTTGTTAAATAACTAAGACTTAAATTTCAAGTTATCTCGATCATGGAGACCCAACATATGAATGTTCTTTTCGTGTGGACAATTATATGGTATGATGAGCGTCTTAATAAGAGGCGTAACATGAGAAAGCCTATATTCTCCATGTGGTGTTTGAAAGGAATGGTTAAGATACCGTTTTTAAAGGCACCTCTTAAACTTCTTCAAATGTTATTAACAAGAGAAGACGAATTGGACAGGCATTTCTGTGAATTTATTTGTTTATACAACATGATATTTGCGTTTATTTCCCTTGGTGGATAAGGTGATAAAACTATGCCTAAAGGACGTGGTCCGAAAATGTTTCAATTACAAGGAGCAAACTATCACCTTATGGGTAGCATAAAACCAGAGGATAATGATTATCCTAAATTTTCTCATATGTATATTGTTGGCACAAAAGACAAGATTGTTAATCGAGCTACAATCCTTAGGATTTTTTTTCTTCTAAATTTCATAGATCAAGCAAGCACTATACATTTAAACGTTTTAAAATATTTTTTTAGGCCATCTCCAACCTTAGCACCATTTTAGTGTGGAAATCACACTATTTTAGTGTAGTTTTCACACTAAAAAAACATCCATTTCCAACCACAACACCAAATACCACACTCAAAAGAATATTCCTCATTATTATATTATTAAATTAAAGATTTTCTTCATTTTTTATTAGTTTATTCAAATACATATTATTATTTATAATGGATTAATATAACTCACAAATCAAAACATTTTAAATAAAAATTATATTTTAAACATATTAAATTACATTAAAAATATATTGCATAGAAAAAAATACACAAAAAAAAATTACATTATACTAGTTCTCAGAATTAGTATATTCGAACCATAAATGTT
>OVBE01001057.1:0-40459 GCA_900406425.1 Iberis pinnata
TATATATATATATATATATATATCTTGATATGTGTTGCAATCTTTTGGTTTTGATTTGTTTTTTTTTTCAAATTCTAATATTTGCATGTCTATAAAAAAAAACAGTTTTAAACATTTGTTTATGTATGAATTTCATGTATTCTCTATTTTTTATTATTATTATTTTTTTGTCATAATAGCTTAGTGTCTAAATAGTTCTACCCTGGTTGATGCAATAGATGCAGAAGTGATTACCATTGAAACACTTGCTCATTTGCCTATTTTTTATTTTTTTTTATGTTGATATAATTCCATATAACAAAAAAAAAACGTCAAAAGTATTAAATGTTTTTTAGATTCTGGATTTATAATTAGGACCCAAACTCCTCTTTCCTTTTCTTCGGAATCATTAGTGGAATTGTTACTAGTAATCAAATTGCAAGGTAGTCACTTGTCATAAAGTACCTTGGTTATTAGTTGGGCCCAAAAATAAGAAGCTCTTCTCTCAGAATTGTTTATTAGGTCCACTAAAAATGGGCTGAATTGTTGCTTGTAAACAAGATGCAACAACAGACAGCTTCAGCTGTTACATGGCCCATATATATTTTTTACAAAGAAGTAAGTCATTGTACTGACTACTGAGTAATTTTACATTACTTTAACATCTTTAGATATATATGTGATCTGTTCTGATTTGTATGGATTAATAATTTTGAAACATATGTGTGCCACTAATCGGATATACAACTGGATATATCTTATATCCATTAAATTTAAGATATCCAATCTAATGTATAAATAACAAAAATAAAATAAATGAAGAAAACACTAAATTATAACTTGAAGTAGCATCTTATTATATAAATCGGAACGCGTTTAACGTAGATGCGACACGTAAGCGAATTATAATTAACTAAATCGTGACATGTATAAGTGTTAATTAAGATTATAATATGTGTCAACATAGTATTTTAAAGTAATGGAAATTTTCTTATTGTTAGTTTATTATTCTTTTTTAAATAAAATAATAACAAAAAAATATTTATTGATTTTTAAATGGTAACTACATAATAACAAAAATATTAATTTTATACATAAATTATAAGATTAAAATAACTAAAATATATAACATATAAAAGATTAATAATATAAGTTTGAAGAGCAAAAATATATGTACACTTTTATGTTTGTTTAAACCTAAAAATCGCAACATATGTTGATGTTAGTTTTAACTGTTTTGTAAAATAAACTACATATAAAAAAACTAATAATAACTAAATTTAAATTTTAACGTCGATTAAAATATATAATAACACTGGTTATCATATTAAATCTAAATAATTTACTTATACCCACGTATCACGCGGGACCTAATCTAGTTATTTAATAAAAAGGTATATTTTCAAATTGTGTTTATTTATAAATATATTTCTCATGCTCATTTTGGCTATCTTAATATGTTTACATGTTTAGTATTTTTTTAACATAATTTTCGAATAAATAATAATTTTCTCCCGGTTTAGATTTGGGGTAAGTATCCATAAAATCTCTTCTTTTTTTCAATGTTTCACTATGAATTCCACCTTAATGATATATAATTTTTATGATAAAAATATATAGAAAAATATATTGCATATTTGTTTTACCATCGTGCCATGGTGCCATAGTGTCAATACTCTATATAAAGTATCCAATGCTTCAAACATTTGTTGGTGTTGGATTTATTATGAATATATATTGCGTTACCTTATTCTCATATTATTATCTCTGTGATTTATATCCTTCCATATATGTATTTGTCTCACTCATATATATTGTACATTCTATTGTTAATAATTATACAAGTCTTATATTCTATATGGTATCAGAGCAGGAAAACCTAATTTTATTTTCCTAGCCGTCCTCTTCTTCTCTTCAGCTCTCTCTTCATTTCTTCTCTCTGTTCTCTTCTCTTTTCAGCATGTCCACAACCTCTGCAGAAATTGTTCAAGTCAATAGCGTTTCTCTTCTCAATGTCAATATGTCGAATATCACAAAACTTACCTCCCTTAACTACATTGTCTAGAGCAGACATGTTAAAGCCCTTCTCAATGGCTATGATTTAGCCTCATACCTTGATACCTCCACTATCACTCCTGCCGTTACTCTCACTGCTGATGGAGTTAGCTCCTCCAACCCTGAATACATTCTCTGGCAAAGACAAGATCAGCTCATATTCAGCGGCCTCCTTGGTGTAATCTCACCTTCAATCCAGCCTCTAGTCTCGATGGCACCAACTTCTGCTCAAGTTTGGTCCATCCTTGAGTCCACCTATGCTAAACCTAGCCGTGGACATATTAAGCAACTTCAGAATCAACTCAAAGCCTGGTCTAAAGACACAAAGACTATCGATGAATACCTTCAAGGCCTCACAGTTCGTTTTGATCAATTAGGTCTTCTAGGTAAGGTGCTAGACCATGAAGACAAAGTGGATTTTGTCTTGCAAGGTCTACCTGATAACTATAAACAAATTGTTGAGCAGATGGAAGGCCGTGATATTACTCCTTCTTTAACTGAGATCCATGAGAAATTGTTAAATCATGAAGCAAAGCTTCTCACATCTCCTGCTCCTATTCTTCCTGTCTCTGCAAATTATGCAAATTCTCGGCCTCGTCAGATGTCTAAACCGAGGCCCTCATCTCCATGGCCCAACCCTTCCTTCAATCATCAACGTCCTGCAAAAACATATCAAGGAAAATGTCAGTTCTGCGGTCAACAGGGACATACGGCTTGTCGTTGCTTCCAACTAATGGCTCTCCAACAAACCTCTCAACGTCCCCTTCTGCCGACTCCGCCTTCGGCTTCATAGAATCCGCGAGCTAATCTTGCTACTACGGGTTCTCAAACACCATGGATTGTTGACAGCGGTGCCACGCACCATATCACCACCGATCTCTCTAATTTATCTCTCCATCACCCGTATAATGGCGGTGAAGAGGTCACCATGGCTGATGGTAGTATAGTCCCTATTACTCACACTGGTTCCAAATTTCTCCCTTCTTCTATTAAACCTTTAACCTTATCTAATGTTCTTCATGTCCCCAATGTCCAGAAAAACTTAATCTCTGTATACCGTCTTTGTAATGCTAATAACGTTTATGTTGAATTTTTCCCTGCCTCATTTCAGGTGAAAGATTTGAAGTCAGGGGCACGGTTACTCCAAGGTCGTACCAATAACGAGTTATATGAGTGGCCATTTTCCTCTATCCAAACTTTCTATGCTACTCCTACTGTCAAAGCATCTCTTGAAGCTTGGCATTCAAGACTTGGTCATCCCTCTTCTCCAATTCTGAAAACTATTCTTTCTTCATTTTCTCTGCATTTTTCCAATGAATTTTCAAAATAAGTTTCCTGTGTTGATTGCCATATTAATAAAAGTCATAAACTTTCATTCTCTCAAACCACTATTACCTCCACTCATCCTCTCAAAATCCTGTATTCTGATCTCTGGACTGCTCCTCTAACCTCTGTTGATGGTTTTAAACATTATTTTCTTCTTGTTGACCATTATACCAGATACATGTGGCTCTATCCTCTAAAATTAAAATCACATGTCAAAGATACATTCATTCGTTTTAAAATTCTGGCTGAAACTCGGTTTAAGCAACAAATTCGTACCTTTTACACCGACAATTGTGGCGAATTTGTGGCTCTCCGGGATTTTCTTGCTACTTCTGGCATAACGCACCTTACAACCCCTCCTCACACTCCGGAACACAACTGTTTATCTGAAAGACATCACCGTCACGTTGTTGAAACCGGACTCACCCTTCTTCACCAAGCTAAAATCCCATCCACTTACTGGACTTATGCTTTTGCGTGTGCGGTTTATTTAATAAACTGTATGCCAACTCCTACTATGTCTTCTCCCTATCATCTCCTTTTTCAATCTCAGCCAAATTATCACAAATTAAAAATTTTCGATTGTGAGTGTTTCCCTTGGCTGAGACCTTATCGACATCATAAACTTCAGCCTCGCTCTGCTTCATGCATTTTTCTTGGTTACTCTCTCTCCCAGAGTGCTTATCTTTGCTTGGAACCAACCACAAATCGTCTCTACATTTCCAGACATGTTCGATTTCGTGAACATGTCTTCCCTGCCTCTGAAATTTTCACTTCTAAATCATCTTCTTTTTCCAATTCTCTTGATAATCCGACCACCTGGCTGCCACCGCATACTTCGATTCCCGTGCCACTCGTAACTCTGGTGCTCCCCTCTTCATCGCTTTCGCCTGACTTGCCGACGCCTGAGAATTCTTCAACCGCGTTATCTTCATCTACAGAGAATCAGATACCTTCTCCATCTCACTCTTTATCGCAGGCCCATTTTCAAGCCCAAGAAACAGAAGCCCATCCTACTCCTACTAATACAAACCCAAGCCCAGCCCACTTATCACCTAATTATCCACCTGTTTCCCCTATTTCTCGAAGCCCAATAACCCAAACATCACCCACCTCTCCTACGTCAAATTCCCTTGTTTCTTCCTCACCCTCTGTTTCACCAGACCTACCTCACAACGACCACCCTATGCTCACCCGTACCAAACGCGGCATTACCAAACCTAACTCCAAATATGCCTACCTAGCCAACCCAACCACCAACACCATTATTCTGAAAACTATCACCCAAGCTATGACTGACCCGAAGTGGAGAGCCGCCATGTCTGCCGAATTCAACTCCCTCATCAATAATGGAACCTATTCCTTAGTCCCACCCTCTTCTCACCAGAATGTCATTGGTTGTCTCTGGATTTATACAATCAAGTATAATCCCAATGGTTCTATAAATCGTTACAAAGCGCGCCTTGTCGCCAAAGGCTACACTCAACAATCGGGTATCGATTACACTGAAACGTTCAGCCCGGTTATCAAATCTACTACGATTCATGTTGTTCTTGATCTTGATGTGAGTAATTCTTGTCCCATTAAACAGCTTGATGTTAATAATGCTTTTCTTCAGGGGCATTTATCTGACGAAGTGTATGTCACGCAACCGCCGGGTTTTATTGATGCTACTCATCCGTCCTATGTATGCCGTCTTCATAAATCTCTCTACGGTCTCAAACAAGCCCCCTCGAGCTTGGTATAATGAGCTTCGTCACTTTCTTATTCAATCTGGTTTCATGAATTCACATGCCGATGCTTCTTTGTTTATTTACAAGACTGGTAATTCTCGGCTTTATATACTCATTTATGTCGACGACATTCTTGTAACTGGAAATGATTCTCAGCTTCTCCAAGACACCTTACAGTCACTTGCCTCTTGCTTCTCGGTTAAGAATCCGGAGGATTTATACTATTTCCTTGGTATTGAAGCTTCTCGCACTTCAGATGGTTTGTACCTCACTCAAAGACGGTATATTACCGACTTACTTACACGGTGTAATATGCTCGGGGCAAAACTAGTCACCACTCCTATGGCTACTCTTCCCCAACTCTCCCTCCGTACTGGTCAACGTCTTGCGGATCCAACCGAATTTCGGGCCACCATAGGCAGTCTCCAATACTTGTCCTTTACGCGGCCTGATATTTGTTATGATGTTAACCGTCTTTCTCAGTTTATGCATGCTCCAACAGATGCTCATTGGCTTGCTACAAAGCGTCTCCTTCGCTATCTTTTCGGGACATCGAATCATGGTCTCTTTTACAGCTCTTCTAATCCCCCACGCCTACATGGTTTTTCTGATGCAGATTGGGCGGGTGACACGGATGATTTTGTCTCTACCAATGCATATGTTATCTATCTTGGGAAGCATCCCATTTCATGGACATCGAAGAAACAAAGAGGTGCAGCCCGTTCTTCAACAGAAGCTGAATACCGTTCCTTTGCTAATACCTCCGCCGAGTTAAGTTGGATTTGTTCTTTACTGTTTGAGCTTGGGATCCGAGTTCCGGGAATTCCCACCATTTACTGTGATAATGTCGTGGCGACGTATTTGTGTGCGAATCCTGTTTTCCACTCCCGCATGAAGCATTTGGCTTTAGACTATCATTTTATCCGGAATAAAGTTCAGAATGGAACGCTACGAGTCGTTTATGTTTCCACCAAAGACCAACTCGCCGATGCATTGACCAAGCCTCTAGCTCGAGCTCCTTTCACAACACTCTCTTCCAAGATTGGAGTTTCTCAAGCTCCTCCATCTTGAGGGACCATATTATGAATATATATCTCGTTACCTTATTCTCATATTATTTTCTCTGTGATTTATATCCTTCCATATCTGTACTTGTCTCACTCATATATATTGTACATTCTATTGTTGATAATAATACAAGTCTTATATTCTATAGGATTAAGCATATTGTCAAAAGTTAAAAGCTAGCTAGAGATGAGTTCATGATGTATTTCAATCCATAACGAAGTTGAAGTTCCAATAGAAAAAATCGACTGCTCGGTGATAGGTGGTGGGAGGACGAGAACTGACGAAAAGACTGGACCTCATTTAGAGTTTCGACCTAAACACTTAATCACCTCAAAAATTATATATATAGGAGAGTATCTCCTCATTTGAAAGACAACCTAGATAAAGAGAGGAACTATAACAATAAAGACAAATTTGTATGAACCGAGTAGACTCACCCACTAAACATAACTCCAATTAATTATACTTGTGGAGGTAACTCTCCTTGCAATATTCTCATAATCCAAAAATATTGTCTTTCCAATCTAAACTCAAAATTAGATCGAGTAATTTAAACTAAGTGCAATTTTTATTCAGCTGTACTAGTTGGTGAAAGGGTAATAATTGATGTAATTATTTGACCACTTGTAACTATTTTTTTTGGGTCAACACTACAAATATTACATCAGATAATTTTTATGTATAAAGATTGAACTCTAAACAACAAGCTAGATCCAACATCCAATTTCTAGTGTTATTATTGAAAGATTCGATATTATTTACTCTCAGGATCTCAAATTACAAAGTGAGAGTTCTTAGGTATTTATATATAGAGAAACTATAACCCTATACAACAAGCCCATATATATAAAATCCAAATATATCTTAATACCCCCTCTCAAGTTAAAGCATGAAGATCATGAATGCCCAACTTGGACAGAAGTAGCTGACATGGACGTCCTCCAAGCGCCTTAGTGAATATATCTGCTAATTAATCCTTTGTAGAGACGTGTTTTGCCCTAACAATCCCAAGCTTAATATAATCACATATGAAATGACAATCCACTTCTACATGCTTGGTAATTTCATGAAACACAAGATTAGCTGCAATATAAAGTGCTGACTGACTATCACAATACATATCCATTGGACCAGAATGTGCAATACCCATAGAAGACAACACACCCTTTATCCATTTTAACTCTTTCAACGCAGCAACCATAGCTCGATATTCTGCTTCAGCGGAAGAACAAGAGACTACATCTTGTTTCTTTGATTTCCAAGAGATTGGAGAATCTCCAAGTTGAACTAACCATCTATTTAATGATCTTCGCGTAAGAGGGTAGCCCATCCAATAAAAATCACACCAAGCTGTCAAATGAAAGTTGTTATTAGATGTCAAAAGTATTCCTAACCTTGGATACCCTGTCAAATATCGAACAACCCTCAAAGCAGCAGTCAAATGATCTTCTCTAGGATTTTGCATAAACTGAGACAAGATATGTACCGAATAAGCAATATACGGTCTAGTAGCAGAGATATAAATCAACCGTCCAACAAGTCGCCTATACTCATATGGATGAAGAAGCTCTTTCCCGATAAATTTTGCTAACTGATGATTCGGTTTCATCGGGAAATCAACAGGATTACCACCAAGCATCCCAACATCAGAAATAATATCAAGAACGTATTTTCTCTATGAGAGATAAGTACCTTCCTTGCTTCGTGCAACTTATAGACCGAGAAAATACTTAAGCTTCCCAAAATCCTTCATATGAAAGAAGCCACTCAAGTAATGCTTGAACTTTTGTATTTCCGCAGGAGAGATTCTCTGTCACCACAAGATCATCCACATACACTAGAATATGCAGTTGTACAGAATCATTGACTAGTGAGAACATAGAATGATCAGATCTTTTCTGCAAGAAACCATAACTCACAAGTGCATCTGAGAGTTTCGCGAACCAACAACGCATAGACTGTTTCAAACTATATAATGATTTGTCCAAACGACATACCATACCTTTTCTAGAAACGTTTAAACCTTGAGGAAGAGTCATCAATACTTCTTCTTCTAAGTCACCATGGAGGAATGCATTATGCACATCCATTTGATGGAGTTCCTAATTCTTTCCAGCATCTACTTTAAGAACTAACTAAATTGTGCTCATCTTCACAACGAGAGCAAATATGTCAGAATAATCAATTCCTTCTCTTTGGTGATTACCTAAAGCTACAAGGCTTGCCTTATATCCCTCAATCGTTCCATCTGACTTATACTCGATAGTATAAACCCACTTACATCCAATTGCACGTTTACCTGGTGGCAGTGGCTCAATCAACCAAGTGTTGTTCCGTTCTAAGGCTTCCACCTCCAATCGCATTGCATCTCTGAACTTTTGACACTTCATTGCCTCATTAAAAGATCGTGGCACAACTCCTGCAGTTATACTAGCCAAAAAACACACGTGAGACTCAGAATATCTGTCGCAATTCACAAATTTCTCAAAACCGTACTCATGATCTGCACTTTGCAGTTTTTTGTGTGATACAGTCTGAATCACTATGTTAAGCACATAGTCTCGTAACTTTACAGAAGCTTATTTTCTTCTCATTCCTTTGCCCAGTATTGTGTTACACACGGTCTCAGTTGTGTCACACACGGTTTCAATTTGTGACTCATATTCAAGACGTGAAATAATCTCTACAGTGTATGTTGCCACATTCTCATTCTCTGTTACAGCAGTCACTTCCTCTATGGGAGTCTGAGTTACTACCTTGACACCCGGTAGTGATGGTATCACTACATCATCTTCATACACAACAACATTTTGTTCACGGGACCTGAACTTCTCATAATCAACCTTGTCTACTCCAGAAAAAAAATTTTCTTCTATGTAGGGGAATTTTTCTTCAACAAATGTGACATCACGAGATACAAAGAAATCATGTGTATCCAAATCAAACAAGGTCCATCCGTTCTTCGCATAAGGAACCCTAGAAAAACGCATTTCCTGCTTCGACTTGCAAACTTGGCGCCATCACTTTTCTGATTATGTGCATAAGCTAGACACCCAAAAATCTGTATCTCATTGTACATAGGAGCTTTTCCAATGATTTCATAAGGACTATTTCCTTTGTGTAACTCACATGGTGTCATGTTGATTAAATATACAACACTCAGTACACATTCACCCCAAAACATTAATGGTATATGTGCTTGAAACATAAAAGCTCGTGCCATATTCAATATATGACGATATTTCCTTTCTACTCTTCCATTTTCTTAAGGAGTCACCACGCATGAAGTCTAATGAACAATTCATGTATCCCGAAAATAATTCCTCATCTTCATAAATTCACTTCCATTATCACTACGCATAACTTTCACATGTTTATCAAACTATCTCAATATGAGAGAAAAGAAATCCACCATAGTTTTCTCCATCTGCTTCTTATCAACAAGAAGAAAAACCCATACAACTCTTGAAAAATCACCCACTATAGTGAGAAAATAATAAGCTCCACATGAACTCTATGTTCGATATGGTCCCCATAAATCACAGTGAATCATCTCAAAACACTCCTTTGTTTTACCACTACTCAATGGAAACTCACTACGACATTGTTTTGCTTTAAAGAAAATATCACAACAAGATATACCTCACTCTTCAGGTCGACCATCGGCAATCTCCTTATCACCTTCTCAGAGGCGTGACCTATCCTCTTATCCCATATTTCCAAAGACTCCAAACGTCCTAGTTTCTTAACATGTCGAAGTCTCTCAATACCTTGTCCAGTCATATGATCCGACGCTCCACTATCAATAATCCATTCATATGTAATCTTACCAACTGGTTTTACAAAGTCTGATATTGATCCAGATGATTTCACAATCTTTTCCCAATGATCTTTTGTTAGTCTTGTCATCGCTTTTGACTTGATGTGTGACATACTTGGTTTCTGTGTGTTACACACCTGAGTAACAGATTTTCCAGAACAAAAGGCATCGTCATTATACTTGATGTGTGATACCTCTAGGTTTTGTGTGTTATACACACGATTTACAGATTTTCCAGAAGCATACCAATTCTTCACTAATTCGACAAAAAAACCCTCGTTTCTTCTGTTTTCTCCACACTTTTCCAGCCATTATTCTGGATATCCTTGTACTTGATAACATGATTGAATCATGACCATACTTCAAACAATAAGAACACACAATACCTCGATTTTTATGTTTCATTGTGTGATGATTTTGAGATTTTCATCTGAACAAAAGTTTCCAAGCCTTTTTTGGCTATGATACCATGAAAGATTCGATATTATTTACTCTCACAATCTCAAATTACAAAATGGGAGTTCTTAAGTATTTATACCTAGGGGAACTATAACCATATACAACAAGCTCATATACATAAAGCCCAAATACATCTTAATAATTATCATTAGGCTAAGTTGGATTGACGAACCACTTGTAACTATTTATATCTAGACATTTACATAGATGTATATATATATCAAAGCGGTGTGTATATCTACATGTAATTACTAATACAGACTGCTAAATTTTTTTATATTTCACTTTTACCGAATACTTCATTTTAATATTTATTTATCTTTGTAGTGTCTACGAAACTTGTATATTCGAAGAAAAGCTTCTCTCTTCTTTTGTATTCTCTCACTTCTATAGAAACTGGTGAGAAAATGAAAGCCGAGAAATAACTACCGCGCCTCTGCCTGAGCACAACCGCATGCACCGCGGTAGGAAAATCTTGGACAACTATGGCTCTGTGAGGTCTCATCTCGTCCCGAGCCCCACTCCACAACTATGAAACAAAACTCCATATTCCAAGCCACAATCGGTGAGATACAAAAGCATTGCCCTTGCTCGGTGTCTCCGACTTGATCAACTGTTATCACGACGAAGCGGGTGGAAAACGGAGGAAAGATTCATAAGATATGAACTTTCTATGGTTGAGTATGGTAGAGAAGCTCACCTCTTGGGTGGTGCAGGGCCTATGCGCGGCCTTATGCTGCTCAGGGGTGCGGATCTGGTATGGTAAGGCTAATCTAAAACCACTAGAAAACTAGTTTTTCCCTCTCTCTTACGAAGGTAAAGATCTTTGGTTAAATCCTCTTATACGTTCATAGCGGACCGGCTCTACATCTTCTCTCTCAGTTTCCGGCAAGTAGTCTTTCGATGGCTAGAGCACTAGTCGAAACTAGATCTCATCACACCGGCGTTGATCTGAACGTTTGATGATTCTTAGTAAAGGTGTGGCGGCCTCAACAGATCACCTTAGGAGAGTTTGTCCAAGAACTGATTGTATATGGTATCAGGTTGTAATTGATTTTAGGATAACTGGGTCGGTTTGTAATTTTAATTTTTGATCAGTTGTTTGTATTGTTCTAGGTCCATATTCTAACAAAGTATGCTCTTTCAAGATATACATAGGGAGTATACCCAATATTTTAATTTGAAAAACTTTTTGGATAAAATAGGAACAGGCGAGGAAATAAAGCAAATCTAACGGATACTTTTTTGACAGCTCAAGAGGGAGGCATACTTCCAAGTATTGGTGTTACTTGTAACGGTAAAGGAAGAGAGAATGGCTAAAAGAAAGTACAAGTTCCTATGATATGAACATTGTGAGTGGTGAGAAGCTTGCAACGTATTTATCCCCTTAGCCGAATAACTTTTACGTTTTACTCTTAAATTCGATCCAACATTCAACTTTTTTCTTGGAACTTTACTTGATCGATTAATAAGATGTGATACAAAGTCGGTCGATCGTAACTAGACATATATTAAGACACAAACAAATTACTAAACATTTAACAATGGACAAAGAAAGAGGAAATTTATGCAAAGTAAAAAAAAAGAGGAATTGTGTAAACAAATTTTTGAAATTTTATGTAGCCTGAAACTAACTCATTTTTAAAAAGAAATAATTTAACCTTTTTTAACCAAAACAATTTGTCTAAATTATTTGAATATATCAAAGATAAAACATAAATACACGTTAAAAAAATTGTGTTCAGTTATTGAAATAAATTTATATTGAGCTTTTTGAGCTGCTAATGAGAATTTGAGTCGGAAAGTTATTTGTAAAAACGAAAATATATGCAATATAAATGTTATTTTGTAAGTATGGTTTTAAAAATAAATTTGTAAGTACAATCATTACAAAACACATGATTTCAGCTAAACAAAAAGGTGACAAATGCTTCAACTATCAAATAACATTTTATGCGTGCAAAGCAAGGGTTTTCTGCAAAAAAAAAAAAAAAAAAAAAAAGGGGGNATATTAAATAGACAAAAGAAACCGTTATGTGTATTAAATGCAGGTCAAATCGTGAGTTCAGGGTCAAACCGCAATACAACCCATGCGTATAGTGATGACGTGTCAAACGTTAACTAAAAAACGGCGTCTTGTATGTCATTTTTTGCTCTAAAAATGCTGAATTGTATGTTGTTGTTTTCGAAAAACGACAGGGCGTTTGAATGAATCTTTGAATTTCTTCTTCTTCTTCTTCAAGCTGAAAATTGAATCTCTTCCTCCTTCTTACTTCCATTTCTTCCTTCTTACATGCCGAAATCCAACATCAAAGCTTGGTGTCATAGAGAATTTTGGAAGCATTATCATCGCCGCAAACAACCGGAGAAGGAGATGGAGCCTGTCCAAAAGGAAGTAATCCCCGAATCAGAAGGAAGAGTTGAAGATGAACCTCTTCGTTCTTCTAGCATGTTCGACCTATTCTTGTGTGTAGGAGATTATTGGTCTAAAGATGACGAATACTTTGGTGGTGATTCTCATCCTGTGGGAAGTGTATGTAGCGATGGGTTCAATAAAAGTTCAATTACGAAGATTGTGGTGGATGAGCTTAGTTATGAAGATACAATGAACATGGTTTCTTGGTTTCCACCAGGTTCTGAAAAGAAGAAGGTAGATATATTAGATGAAGATTTGTTAGGTATAGCTGTGCATCATGGTATTGGTGTAGAAGCTTTGACTCTGTTTATTGCAAGGAGTGATGATCCCTTCGTAGGTAGGCATAAGAATATGAGGGTTTATCTGTTGGGTGATGATGAAAATGCAGGAGAATCAGAAGAAGATGAAGGACAATATGCAACAGAAGTTGCAACAGAAGCTGGAGGAGTAGATGGAGAAGTATATAATAGTGATAGTAGCTTCGCAGAACATGTAGAAGATACTATAAGTACCAGTGATAGTGAGCATGAGAACGAGTCTAGTTCCAGGAAGAAATCAATGTTCAGGTTGTGACAAGAGTTTGCAAACATGGATGAGTTAAAAAGGTGTATCATAAAGTATGCAGTGAAGAAAAAGAGAGACATTAAGCTTGACAAATCTGAGAAGAAGCGTCTAGTGGCTATATGCTTAGATAAGACCTGTACATGGAGAATAAGCGGGACCATAAACTCTAGTTCTCCTAGAGTGGTGATTAGATCATACAATGAAGAGCACAATTTCACATGGCAAGGCCAAATCTCTCTTCTTACAAATACTAGGATTACTGACTTGTAGTTAGAGGATTTCAGAATTAATCCTCACATACCTGCTTCACAACTATAGTTGATGCTTCTCAAATGCAACATCAATGTGTCTGACACTAAGTGTGAGAGGTCAAGACTTTATTGTCTACAAACTTTTGATGATGAATCATCAGAAACATTTGGCAGATTCTGTGACTATGTTGAAGAGTTAAAGAGGAGTAATCCTGGATCCACAGTGGAATTGGATGTGAGGCAGGGTATATTTAACATATTGTATGTCTGTTTTAAAGCTTTAAAGTATGGTTGGAGATCAAGCTGTAGGAAGATCATTCATATCGATGGTACTTTCCTTAAGTGGAGGATGAATGGAATGTTGTTGATATCTTGGGGAGAGATCCAAATGAACAGATGTTCCCAGTTGCTTGGGGCATTGTTGATATTGAGAACAAGGACAATTGGATGTGGTTCTTTGAACATCTTCAAGAAGACTTAGGCTTAGAGGAAGGAAATGGACTGACTTTAGCTAGTAATCAATAAAAGGGACTAATACTTGCTGTTAAGTCTGTCTTGCCATACGCTGAGCACAAGTTATACCTTATATGTGTTCTTTTATTACCTACTGAATTTTGTCGGATAAAATTTAGGAATTAATAGGCTTTATATCTGTTCTTTTAGGCTATGTGCTAGACATGTTTACAGTAATTGGAAGAAGAAGCATGGTGGAGCTATATTAGAAGACTTGTTTTGGGGAGCAGCTGATGCTTATTACAAAGAAGCTTTTGACAAGAAAATGGAAGAAATTAATAAGTATTCTTTGCCTTCTTATGAAGACTTGCATATCAACATTGGTTGTCCTTGGTCCAGGTAAGTGAATACCTCAAAGTATGAACCTCATGTTTGTGTTTAACATATATGTTTTTCATAGGGCATTCTTCACAGAGAACTCTTCATGTGAAGCTGTTGAGAATAACTTAGGGGAGTCATTCAATGCAGATATAAGGATAGCCAAAACAAAGCCACCAGTTCAAATGCTTGAGGAGATAAGGCAGAAAGTTATGGTAAGTAATGAGAATAAGAGAGCTGAATCACATAGGTTGAAAAGGGACTATGTTCCTAAAGCTCTAGCTGTGTTGGATGAGCATATTGAGAGAACCCAGAATTGCAGACCATTAAGTTTTGGATTGGGAAATTATGAAGTAGATGTATTTAAAGAAAACTTTGTTGTGCAGATGCGAGGTGTTGTGTCCTACAGTTGTAAAATGTACAAGATCAGTGGAGTTCCCTGCTGCCATATTGTATCAGCTATACGTCGTGAGAAATCAATGGATCTTGATCCAAAGAAACTCCTAAGTCCATACTTCAAGTTGGAAAACCTGAAGTCCTGCTATGGCACACCAATGAATCCGGTTAATGGGATAAATTTGTGGAAAGTTACTACTAATATCAAAGTAAAACCATCAGTAGTTAAGAAACCACTTGGAAGATCAAAAGGGAAGAACTGGACAAGAGAAAAGGGAGAATGAAGAGCTCATGCGAAGAATTTAACAGAGAGGCATCAAAATTATAAGTAACAAGCAAATTTCATGACTTGGTTTAACAAACAAATCATATTAACAATTGCATTGTGTTTATTATGTTGTTTCAGCATTGTGGTAATTATGGTGAGGAAGGCCATAATCAATTACATTGTAAGAATGCTCCAGTACCAAAGCCACCAAATAATCCACCTGGAAGACCTCGAGTAACTCTTAAAGCAAGACCATCTGAGGGTCAGTTCATCCAACCAGATGCTGCTATGCCTGCAACAAGGAAAAGAAAAAGATTTGCATATGTAAATCTTGTTAAATCTGTTGTGGTTGATGGTGAATCAAGTCAACAATCTGGACAATCAAGCCAACAACAATATGAGGATCTTCCAAGCATATCAGCTGCATTACCAAAAAGAGGAAGAGGCAGACCTAGAAAGGAAAATGGACTTGCCTTTCTTCTTGGCTTGTCATCATCTCAGCCTTAAATTGAACTTCTATTAATCTTTGTTTTATGCTTTGGTGGTACCGACTTTGAGAAATTATTAAACTTCTATTAGTCTTATGTCTTATGTTTTGGTGGTACTGACTTTAGTCTTGTGTATGCTAAAATGTTAGTCTTTTGTTTTGGTACTGACTTCAATCTTATGTCTTATGCTATTGTCTTATGCTTTTGGTATAAAAGTTAGTTAGTCTTATGTCTTATGACTTTTGTTTTGGTACTGGATTTATACTACTTGGTATTGAATTAGCATAAACAATTAGTAAACAAATAAGATAATAGATAAACCATAACCTTCCATAGAATCCAAAATACATGTCTTAACATAGTTTTGCATGGAAATGGTTACAACAAAACAACAACAATAGCATAAATGTCTTAACTAGTTTTCTTAACCTGGTACATAAACAACCAGACACAAACAACCATCACTTGAATACATAAACAACAATAATAACAACTAATAAACAACCAGACTCTACACTTTCCATAGTCTTCTTTAACTCAGAAATCTCCATATTCTTCTCCTCCAAAGACTCTTCTAACAGCATCAGTTTGTATAAATTCTCTTCATCCACTTTCAACTGGCTTGGAATGCCTTCACTTTGACCTCTCTCGGCTTCATTTTGAGATCCAACTGCTGCTACTTTTGCATTTACAACATTAATTTCAAACCACTAACAATAACATGAAACCACAAATTTCAAAGTTATTACAGAACATGAAACCACAAATTTCAAACCAGAACATAATCATACACTCACCCAATTAACAACTCATTACTGAACATGAAACCTCAAATTTCAAAGTTATTGTTCATACTAGAACTAAATCAACCAAAACAAGACAAATTTTAAAGTTATTGTTCATACTAGAACTAAATCAACCAAAACATGAAACCACAAATTTTAAAGAGTTTAACAAGTCAGGTAAGCATGTCAACAACAACAACAACAACAAGAAGAAGTAAGACTTTAATTTTCACACAAACTAAAAGTTTACCATAAACATCCATATCGAGTTTAACTTCTAAGACTAAGGAACATTGACAAAGAAATGAGCTTACAATTGGATTTGTATTTATATTCATGAACTCGATGTTCCTATCGTATTCCGATTCACACCAATTGACCTCACTCGTTACTTCATCATCTTCACCATAATAGCCAAAACTTGGAGCTTCAGTTGAATCGCTCAAAGAATAGTTGTAATCTAACCCCATTCCGATCGAAAATCTGCTGGAGATTCTTGGTTTGATTCGGTTGGATCTCTCTCTCTCTCTCTCGATTTCGGAACATTGAGCTGAGCTTCAATACGAAGAACCCTAATGCTCCAATTCAATTTTAATTAACAAACTCGTACCAAAGACACATCATTTTTAAAAACCGTGAATCATACACGTTTAGTTAATGGTATGGGTTGTATTGCGGTTTGACCCTCAGCTCACGGTTTGACCCTCAGCTCACGGTTTGATCTGCATTTAATACACTTAAAGGTTTGTTTTGTTTATTTAATATGACTCGCGGTTTCTTTTGCAGAAAACCCGCAAAATAAAGTGGTTTATGGTGTTTTTTGTTAAAATAACAAATGATAGGAAGATAAAAATTTAGAATAAACCATATGAATGTCGGTCATAATTCATGCTCATAAAAAATATTATAAAAATGGGTTACTTGTGAAATTAGAGAAAGTTTAGAGATTACTAAACAAAAATCTTCCTAAAGAGAGGGTCATGCTTTTTCATTCTGCGTTTCACACGATTTGTAATTTACATTAATAACATTAGATAAGTGTTGTGTGTACGTCTCTATCCTAATCGCAATTATATAGTATAGTGCCAATCTTAATCAGAGTAAGATAGAATTGAATATGTTAATTAAAACATGAGCTAAGTCACTTTCTCATCATAATTATCCAACTTCTTCTAGAGTCTTCTAAAGTTTCTTATACGTCTTATAGAATAAATAAAAATGTGTTGGTGGAAATCTTTGAATAGCAGTTTGGTCGTGATGTTAGCAAAGAAATTTAAAACGCGTCTGGATACAGTTCACAGGCACATGTCACCCTTAAAGAAATTGACTCTCAGATCTTTCTTGGTGTATGTGTTCACATTTCGCCACGCTCTATTTTAGAACGAACGATTCTCATTTGCTATATAATATATTTTCATTTAAAAAAATTAGTTAGTGTTTTCTAGTAAAAAGAAATTAAATAAATAAATTAGTAGTTAGAGTAATTTTGACTGGTTGGTGGATGGGGAGAGTAGAGGACCACGTTGTTGCTTGTTTGGCAATTCTTATACAACCCCCTTTTTTTTTGTCCTTTCTTCGTCTTCTCTTTACTTGTCTTTCTTTTTCTAATGTTTACTAATATCTACATTGATATTAATTTATCGATTACTATGGAGCTGGATATGCATCCATTCGTCTTGTTTCGCACTTGTCTTATTTAGAATTTACTCAAGGTTCGGTCTTCTTTGATGGGGCCAAAGTACAAACGCTGATGAAATCTGTTACAAATAGTTGTCATAATATTAGAGGGACAAATCATCAGTCAACACAACTCTCCATGTTTTAGTATAGGTAGTGTTGTAATCCGAATCTTAATGTATCCGACTCCGACTAGACTAACATATAAATGTCGGTAAAAGTAACAAGAATTATATTATATGTGTAGGTTTACTTTTTGTCGTATTAGATTAAAAACAAACAAACTCACAAATGATACAATAGATGCTACAAAAGGAAAAATATAAACTCAATAGATGCTCTCTAAAAGAGAAGAAAAAACTATTTTTAAAGGTAGATTAAAAAGTTTCGAAGAACCACAAAAACGAAAAATAAAACTCTTTCTAACCCGCAACAAACCCGTGCTAATCCGTTTAGTTAGTATATTACCGGATCGACATAGGAGTATCGGGATTATGCTCACATAGGTCTGCTCAAATCCTAAATCAAAAACAAATATAATGACGACGATTATAAACAAAAAAAAGCTACAATTACATATACACAAAATAACCCTAAGAGATAATTAGAAGTCATGTGATCAAAAACTTGGCCACGTGGCTAATTCCCAATCACATGCTTGTGTCCCCTCCGATGTGCGTCGAAGTGAAGCTCATGTCGTAAAACACCGACTTCATCGCCGATCAGTAAGGTGGAAGCAGCCACCCTTATCCTCCACCGAGCAATACTGACAGAAAACGGCAAGGAGGCCAAAGCCCTTGGACTATTACTACTTTGCTTGAGAAGGAGTCGACCACGACAGCACATACAACACCAGAAAATGTAGTCAGCGTTGCCCTCCACAGCAATCCACCACGATCCGAAAAGGATGGAATACGGAATGTCAAGAGCGAGTACCACGATATGCATAGAGGAAAATGCACCAAAATCCGTCAACTAGAAGCCAATACACTGAAAATAAATAATCTGCTCCGCTTGCTTCAGTCTGCCGTCAAGGAACCACCATGGAACGCAACTGACATGAGAGGCAGAGAGAGAGAGAAACAAAGGGAAAGAAGATTGAACCAAAATCAGATGCATGGCTATAGAAGAGAAAACATAGTTGACAATATACCCAAAATAGCTTAGATACATAATATATATTTATAGAACCGGTCGGCGCCGACAAGAAACCGATCGCCAGCGGCAATAAAGAAAAGAGACAGCCAAGCAAACCAGAGAGATATAACAAAGATATTGTTTTTAGAGAGAGAGAAATATAGAATATATTATGTGTAGGTTAAGTTTTCTATTCAATCATAACTTATTGATCCGACTGGAAGATGCATGATTCAAAAAAATTTACCCAATTTGAACGTTTTCACCTGTATAAATAGTAAAAAACCTCAAACTAAAGAGAACATTCATATTTTTTGTTCGGGAGAGAGATTACTTTAGAAAAAAAAATATTCGTCATTTTATTCACCGAGTTAGATTAACATGTGGCCTAACTCAAAAATCCTAAGTTTAATAAAAAAATTCAACCCCACAAATCTCGATTAGACGTATGTAAAATTATAATACAACAATTGAGATCGTATATACAGAGATCGCTCTCAAATCACTACCTTCCCAAGCTAGCATATCAACCTACTAGCAACAAGACTAAGATGGTCGACGAAAAACTCCTAATCAACATCGAATCGAAAAAAATGAAAACAATGAAGCCGCCCAAAAAGGGAATAAGGACCTAATAATAGTTGACCAAGTAGGGACCGCGACTACCAAGGTACTCGGCAACCAAAAATACAAGCGTCCTCAAACTTTTTATAAGTTTATCGTTGAGACAACAAAGTACGAGTCGAGTAAAACAATTTTTGATTGAAATTCTAAGCAGTACCCACCGTAAAGGAATAAATTGCCACCTTGCTAGGAGCAAAAATGATAAACTGAGTCCTCTTTGGTACAACCACCAAAATCCCAGATGTTACGGTATGATAGATACGCATTAGCTCTAATATCAAACTATCGTGCTCAAACACAACTACCACTAGTGATACACAAAAGCTTTATGTAATAGTGTAATCGGTAAAACGAGGACCCACATATGTAATATGAGCTCTCAAGGTTACAAAGAAACAAGCTCGACCCTTAAAATAAAGTGTGTACTCAAAGAAACACAGCCAACACGTTTCACATGATAGATCACCAAAGTACCAATCATGCAAAATACTAAAATCAAATTCTCAATGTTAAAAAAACGGTATGATGCATTACCTAAGCGCCTTCAAAATAGTTATGGGACAAGTTATGCTTGTCCCAAAAATAAAGGAATTTGATTATTGTTAATTTTTTGTTGAAAATCTAACTAAAACTGCTCTCACTTGGTTCTTTTATTTGGTGGCAAACTAAATCGACAACTTCTAACGAATATCAACATTGTTCATTAATGTTTAACAGGTCTCTGAAACCTGTTGACTCAGTCAAATATATCCAGAGGATCAGACAACATATAAAATTTAATACCACTTAAAATATAATAGATGGATTAGACGAGGCTATTTGACTATAGCTTTTGATACTAACTCTCTTTTACTTTGGCTATGGGTGTTAACAGGTATCTTTTATCGTCGCGGTGAATGTGTATCTTCTGTGGACGAGGTCTCCTTAGTTCCTATCGAATTTATGATGACCTCGATAGACGAGGTCGTCAAATAGACGAGATGACTTGGAAACGCTTTCCTCAACTGATTCAATAGACAGGACACATAGCTGTCGTCTTATGATCGTAATTTTGCTCCATCGATACCGGCGATCTCTCTCTCTCTCTCCTTCTCTTCTCCTCTTGTCTTCTTGTCCGACCCCCCCCTTTAGTTCTTCTGACATATCATATTTATGCTAATCCTTCTCTGATTTGACCCCATCACATCATGAACAGTGACGAGGTCCGCGTGTCTTTTGTCGGGTTGGACCTTGTTTGTCGGGTTTGGGCTGTTCTTTTGGGCCTTAGTCATATATTCTTGTTGGGCCTAATATTGGGTGTCAAACCCTGGGCCAGCAGTTACTACCCCCCAAGTCGACTAAAGATTTATGTCGACTGAAACTGTCTAGCCGGGGACTTGACATTGTTCTTAAGATTCGAAGAGGTGAAAGGCACCGTGATAAATCGACAAGATAAGTACTC
This sequence comes from Iberis pinnata, assembly GCA_900406425.1. Classification (NCBI taxonomy): domain Eukaryota; kingdom Viridiplantae; phylum Streptophyta; class Magnoliopsida; order Brassicales; family Brassicaceae; genus Iberis; species Iberis pinnata. The sequence continues at coordinate 21,319 of OVBE01001057.1, forward strand.
ACCGTGACTGATCGACGAGGTAAGAAGCATCTTGATTAATCGACGAGGTGAAAACTCACTGTGATTAATCGACGAGGTAAGAAACATATTGATTAATCGACGAGGTGAAAACTCACCGTGATTAATCATCGAGGCACGAAACATCTTAATTAATCAACGAGGTGAAAAATCACCGTGATTAATCGACGAGGTAAGAAACATCTTGATTAATCGACAAGGTGAAAACTCACCGCGATTAATCGACGAGGCAAGAAGCATCTTGATTAATTGACGAGGTGAAAAATCACTGTGATTATTCGACGAGGTAAGAAACTTCTTGATTAATCGACGAGGTGAAAACTCACCGTGATTAATCGACGAGGCACGAAACATCTTGATTAATCGACGAGGTGAAAACTCATCGTGATTAATCGACGAGGTAAGAAACATCTTGATTAATCGACGAGGTGAAAAAGTTTGGTTACACGGGTTTCGAAGCGTGTTCTCTTTTGGGAATAGGTGACCTTTCAAATTCCACGCCGGCCCTTATAAGGGCCCCTCCTCCTTTTATGCTTTCATCCTTCTCATGCGCTCACATGTACCACTTCTCTCCCAACTCTCTTCTATTTATCTCTCTAGATTTACTTTTTGCCTTACATTTTTGTATGTTATTACGCCGTTTTTGTCGTCGCTGGCCAATTTTCCGTTACCGTATACTCCTTTTCCGGCGTATCGACACGTAATTTCCGGTGAATTTCCACTTTTATCCATAAAGGAATAAGTCATGTCAAACGAGATGGAATCGACGATAAGGTCAAAAAATCTAGCAATCATTCACCAGCCGACTAGTCCCAAAGTAAACGCTCCCAACCCTTTAGCAATCGTTGTGGCGTCATCTGAGGAAGAATATATTCTCCCAATCATAGAATCATGGACATTCCAAGACGAGGCTGGTCCATCGGACATCGATCTTGAGGATGGCGACTATTACACGGGATCAGGCCTGTCGAAGTTGACGCACGAGTCGTTAGCTGCACTCTGTGTTTTGTGTGGAATAAACAACATTAACCTAAAATTCAGGATCCCGCAGTTCTTCGAATGGCTATGGTCACCTCCAGAGGGATACTTTACCCTCTTTGAAGACTATTTCTCCGATGCGAACCTTTGGTTTCCCTTGCCAAACCTCCTGATTTCGTTTTGTGCTTGGCGACGTATGGCTATTTTTCAGCTTTCAACTGCGGCCATACGGAATATAACTACAATTTTGCTTCTGGGTAGTGAAATAGGGATATACATTTCTATAGATTTTTTCGACCTTCTAGCGACCATTCATAAGGTGTATGAGGTCATAAAGAGTGGCGACCACTCCCTTAATTTTGACACTGGATTCTTTTACGTGAGGATGAGGCCGACGTATACACTTCTCACTAGGGCTAAGAGCAAAGTGTGGGACTAGAAGAACGGTATTTTTTTGTTAAGATTAACGATGCGGCAGTTCCCAACCTAGGACGAGAATTTTTACGTGATTGGGCTCTAGAAATTGGTAGTGTTTCGGCTATTGAAGGTGCTATTACTAATGAGTAGCTAATTTTTCTATCTTTTTGTTGCAGATAAACCATTTCTAAAGCTTTGATCCTCAAGTGGCCAGAAGTTGACTCGGAGCGAGTTAGACTAATTTTAGTGCGTATTCGCACTGGTAAGTTTTCCCTGTTCTTAACGCTTTTAGGTTTTTAATCATAATTCCTCACACCATTGTATTTTCAGTTAGAAGAGACCACTTTTCTTATCCTTCGAAGCCGAGAATTTTGTCTGATTTTTTGAAGAATTTGAGAGAGAGCTCGCTGAAGACTCAGGCTGAAACTGGTACCCAGAAGAAGGATATTAAAGCTGAGGCAGGGGGCTGGAAAGAAAGCACCTAAGAAATCGCCAAAGATGGGTGCTCCAGTGACTACGGCAAAGGCGGCTATAGACGCCAGAAAGAAGGAAAAATCAAAGGAACAGGCTGAGCTATTCGAACAACTTCAAGAGAAGCTCCTGTGGCGAAAGCCAAAGGTAAAGCGCATGATGGTATCAAGGAATCGAAGAAGAGGACTGCGGTGGGAGAAATGAAGGGCACGAAGACTGAAAAGGTTGCAACTGATCCAAGAAAATTATAATCCTGGAAACTGAGAGTACCCCGGCTAACGGTGAAGTCGACATGTACGTCGATATTGAGGACTTATTCAATGATGACACTGATCAGGATGACGAGGCTACTCTGCAAAAGAGACCTCGTTAAGGCCCTATCCCTTTTTCATTTTCCTACCTGGATGCAACTGGATTGGTCAACGACGCTGATGTCTGCACCGAGCTAGTCCGTCAAATACCAGGACTCAATCGCCTAGTGCCCAGTGTTGCCAACTCGCCCTCCCCAGACCTCTTCAAAAATTACGCCTCCTATGGTATTCAGGTAAATTCTTGGTTTTATATCGCGTTTATTGCAAAATGTCTATCTTGACGCTAAGTGTCCGTTGAATGTAGTTTTTTGTCGCGGCGAATGCGATGATAACTATGTATGACACCAAGCTGGCAAAATCTTCATCTTCTCTTGACAAAATTCAGAAGATCGGCAATCAGTGTAATGCAGCCGCGGCGATCGATGCACAGAAAAGGAAGGATTTGGAGGTCAAAGTAACCCGACTTCGGCTGCAGATCGACAATCTAAACGAGGAAAACATACGCCTCGTCGAAGTGGCTAAAAATAAGACGGAGGAGTTCAGAGAAGAGAAGGGTTTTCTTCTGGAGGAGAGTGCCAAATTACAGTATGAGCTCGCCATTATGAAGGAGACTTTGGAGATGGAACGAGCTGGACGGGATGCCATCATTCTGAAGAAGGGGCAGCAAATTCAAGAAAAGTGCATTGTCCGATTTGAAAAGATCCAACGACATCTTGATAGCCGTAAAGCAGCTGAAACAACAACGAAGAACCTTGGGACAATTGAGGGTACGCTCGGTTTTATGGGGATTATTGAAGAAATGGGTGGTTCAGTTCCTGAAGCCATCATTGTGAACCTGCAGAAGAACCTCAAGACGTGGAAAGAAAAATTGGACGAGATAAAAGTTTTTCCTTTATCAGACGAAGACTTTGGCGTTTCTCCAGTGATTAATGAATCAGGGTCGAATCATGAACTCCTATCTCAAAAAGAAGTCGGGCGACTTCGTACAAGCGGGGTCGAAGTGTCAACTGCAGAAGCTGCCACGACTAGAACTCCCCCCCCCCCCCAAANAGCTTAATCGCTGTTTTAACTTAGGACTGTTTTTGTTTCTTTTGACGGGTTCAAAAACTTTTGTGATCTTTTTTTTGTAATTTGACTTCTATTTTTGGTTCCTTGTATAATCTTGAACTGTGACATTTTAACAAGTAATTAACTGATCACTTTCTAGAGATTTTTTTTTACGTCGATGGAATTTAGGAAGCATTACACTCTTAGTTCTCGACTAACTCTTTAACCTTGCTTTTTTCGATGAAGATTTACTTCAAATAGACGAGGCTTTAGGTCTTTTTTGAATCGATGAGGCTATAGCTCGTTTTGGAATCGACGAGGCTATAGCTCGTTTTGGAATCAACGAGGCTTTAGCTCATTCTAGAATCAACGAGGCTTTAGCTCGTTCTAAAATCGATGATGCTTTAGCTCGTTTTCAAATCGACGAGGCTTTAGCTTGTTTTGGAATCGACAAGGCTTTAGCTCGTTTTGGAATCGATGAGGCTTTAGCTCATTTTTGAATCGATGAGGCTTTAGCTTGTTTTGGAATCGATGAGGCTTTAGCTCGTTATGGAATCGACGAGGCTTTAGCTCGTTTTGGAATCGACGAGGCTTTAGCTCATTTTTGAATAATGTTCCATGGGGACTAACTACTCCCTCCTTCAAAAAAGAGAGAACAAAAAGGACCAAGTAGGATTAATGTACATAAGCTTTTAATATAAGCAGTTGCGTCTCCTTCTATACTAAAGATTGCCTACGTACCCATTTTAGAGGGATCAAGCCACACATATTTCTATTACAACAAAGCAAAAAATTTTAAGGTAGAGCTTCATATGTCGTCCATTCCAGGGCCGTGGTAGCTGATGTCCGTCGAGCGTGGTCAATTGATAAACATTTGGCGCAACAATTCCAGTAACTTGATACGGTCCTTCCCAATTGTTTCCCAGTTTTCCTGCTCCGTCTTCCTTAGTATTGTCAAATACGTGACGCAACACAAGATCACCAACATAATAATGTGGTCGCAATCGTTTATTGTTGTGACGAGCTGCCACTTTTTGATAGTTTTGTATACGCAGGAGTGTTTGGTCTCGCAATTCTTCAAGTTTGTCGAGTCTATCTTACATCATCTCGTTGTTGAGATCTTCGTGTTGAGGTAGCGTCATGCGTCGCTAGCTATAGACGTTGACTTCGGCAGGAACCATAGCTTCAACGCCGTACGAGAGGAAAAAGGGGGTCGCATTAGTTGATGAGCGAGGCATTGTTCAATACGACCACAAGAAACCGTCTAACTCATCTGCCCAACACCCTTTTTTCTTTCTAAGCGTTTTATGAGACCTTCAACGATGGTCTTGTTAACTGATTCAGCTTGTCCATTACCTTGTGGATACCGTGGCGTCGAATGACTGAGTTTAATCTTCTAGTTCTTGCAAAAACCTTCGAACTTGTGAGAACAAAATTGGGTGCCATTGTCCATCACTATTTCATAGGGCAGACCGTGATGACAGACGATGTATTTCAACACAAACTTCTGGACTTCGGCGTCCTGTATTTTAGTATAAGCCTTCGATTCTACCCACTTGGTGAAGTAATCTATCATGACGAGAAGAAATGTTTTCTGCTTCGAAGAAGGGAATAGTTCAACAATGTCCATAGCCTAACGCATAAATGGATACGGCAGCGTGGATACGCGCAAATATTCAGTCGGTTGATGGCTCGTCGTAGCGTGACGCTGGCATTGTTCACATTTTAAGCAGTAAATTTGACAATCTGAGACCATTGTAGGCTAAAAATGGTTGCGGCGCTTGATTTTTATTACCAGAGAGCGTCCACCAGAAAAATTTCCACCGGCTCCCTTGTGTGTCTCTGCCATAACGTGCAACCCTTCATCTCGAGATACACATCTCAACAAAATTCTAGTTACATCTCGTCTGAACAATTCGTCTTCCATCATGATATACCTGGCTGCCCTTTTCCCGAGACGTCTACCCACCCATTTGTCTGGTGGAAAAGTGCCATTTTTTATATAGGCGATTATGTCAGAATGCCAATCGCTTGTTGTATGATCATCGTCAGGCGTCGCAATATCATTTGTGGTTTCAACGTTGGACGAGGTGTCTAGCACATGTATCTGGGAATACGATATGCTTGGCTTAGCGATTTCTTCAATTGGGATCAATCGTGTTAAACCGCTAGCTGGGGCGGAGCCTATAGTTGCAAGGTTATCTGTGGACTGGTTTTTGCTTCTAGGAATTTTTTACGATTTCGACGTCATCAAACTTTTTCCGTATATCCTGGAAAAGTTGGAGATAAGATGTCATCCGCTCATCTTTTGCTTCGTAATCATCATTGCACTGATTCACGACGAGCTGAGAATCGCAATGGGCAAAAACTCGCTTTGCTCCCATACTTTTTGCCAAGCGGAGCCCAGCCAGAACCGCTTCATACTCAGCTTCGTTATTAGAAGCAGAAAACTTGAGCTTGATAGATTGCTCTATGACCTCGTCCGTTGGAGATTCGAGCCGAATTCCCACACCGGATCCATTCGATCGTGACAAACCATCAACGTAAAGATTTCAAGTCACTGTGGCCTCTGAAGTAAGGAGTTCTGGAGGTAGCTCGACTATGAAATCTGCGTGGGCTTGGGACTTGATACTAGTTCGACTACAAAATTCAATGTCGTATTCACTAAGCTCGATAGCCCATTTGGCCATTTGTCTAGACTGACTTGGGCTATGCAGGATGGTTCGCAAAAGCTGAGTGGTCATTACCGCGATCAAGTGGGATTGGAAATAGGGTCTGAGCTTCCGTGAACTAACAAAAATTGCATAAGCCAGCCTCTCCAACATCGAATATCTCTTCTCAGCCCCGTATCTCTTCGTCGAGTATCTTGCTGATGTAAAATATAGGTTTTTACTCGCCCCGATAATCCCTGACCAAAACTCCACTGACGGCCGTGGCCTAAACGGAAATATAAAGCAGTAAGATTTCACCTTCGATGGGATTCGTTAAAATAGGTGGAGTTGAAATGTAGTCCTTGAGTTTTGAGAATGCCTCCTCACATTTTTCATCCCAGCAGAACATTTTTTTTCCCTTAAAAAGTTGATAAAACGGGAGACATCGCTCCATCGATCGAGATATAAACTTGTTTAAAGCAGCGACTCTGCCCGTTAGCCGTTATGCTTCTTGTATATTACGAGGAGACGGCAAGTTAAGGATTGCAGAAAACTGCTTAGGGTTGGCCTCTATTCCGCTTTGAGTCACGATATAGCCGAGGAATTCGCCAGACTTTACACCAAAAGTGCATTTCACAGGGTTTAGCTTCATTCCGTACAAATTGAGGATTTGGAAACAGGCATGTAAATGTGAAACGTGGTCAGACGCCAAGGCAACTTTTACGAGCATATCGTCTATGTACACTTCCATGGTCTTGCCCAAATGAGACGAGAACATCTTATTAACCAACAGTTGATACGTTGCTCCATCATTCTTCAACCCAAATGGAATAACTCGATAACAATATATGCCGCAATCGGTAATAAAATCGGTTTTTTCTTGATCGTCGGGGTGCATCATAATTTGGTTATAACCAGAGAATGCGTCCATGAAAGAGAATGGATCGATCGATCCAAAGTTACGGAAAAGCATAGAAACTCCCGATCGATCGATCCAACCTGGATCGATCGATCTATCGGAAAATATTCCGAAGAACCAGCAGATTGATCGATCCAAGGTGGGATCGATCGATCCACCCCCAAAACCTGCACCAAGCTCAAAACAACTTGCTAAGATCCAAACCTCTTGCCCCAACAGACCTAAGGCCTCTACTGAAGAACACAAGACTATAATGTTGTTTCTCAACAGTTTCTTCCTTTAAGAAGAATTCATAAGATAGAGGACCCATGAGAGTTTGTGATTCCAGTAAAGGTTAAAGGAGTCTTGTTCAACCACTCGCTGTGTGATATTTGTGTTAATGTTAGCATAATGTCAAAGATAGTAGCTGAGAAGCTGGGAATTAGGGATATAAGACCTTCGGGAATGTCTTTTGCCTTGGCTAACAATTCTGTTGTGGCTTCTAGTATTTGATGTTATGGTACAAGTGGGAGATTGCATAGTCCCAGTTGATTTCCATGTCTTTGACACGAATGGGAATTCTGAAGGATCGTTAGTTCTGGGTAGACCGTTCTTAGCATTAGTAGGAGTTGTGATGCATGTTCCTCAGAAGCGAATCTATCTAACCAACATCCAGAAATCATACTACTATCCTGTAGTACCCTATGTACCAATAGCAAGTATCATAGCGATCAAAGAAGTAAAAGCGGAGCAGGCCCCTCAAATCAAAGCTGAAGACTCTGATGTTAAAGTTATGAGCAATGAATCTCAAGTTCCACACAAAGGTTCTACCCCAAGAATGAAGAAGAGGGGAAGATCAACTTACAGAAGATCGATGAGAGCGCTGAGTTGGATCTGGATGATTAAGGAAAAGAAAGGGTGCATCCAAACCGGTTTCAATAGACAAGGGTAAAGGTAAGGAGAGTTTGAAAGAAGGCAGGAAGAACACTCACATGACTTTGATTCCTAAGTCAATTGGTGAAGAATGGGTTGATTATAAAGTGAAGAGTAATGGTTTTCCGAAACCTTTCTCTAAGGTTAGGATTCCTTTTGTTCAAGGTCTTAAAAACAAAGGAAAGGATTTTAAGAAGGCGGGAATGAATAAGATGTTGAAGCTGCAAATATCAGAAAAGGATGGGAGAACTATAGCCTCTATTGGAGCTGAACCAAATTCAGCATAGAAGGTAAGTGGGTCTAGCTATAGACGTTAAATAAAGAGTTGAGTGGGAGGCAACCCACTAATTTGATTTATTTTCTTTAGTATATGTTTAGAGTCGGGCCTACTTAGTTAACTAATCTATTAATTTTTAGTTTTGAGTTTGAAAGATGTTTCAGGAAAATGCACAAAAATTTAGGTCGGACATTCAGATCGATCGATCCGTCTATGGATCTATCGATCCATGCCCATGAATTTTTTTACATAATAAGAGATCGATCGATCTGTCTATGGATCGATCGATCCATCGTATAAAAAATTTCAGCCGATCTTTGTTTCAAGTAAATACTGAAATTCTTTTAAACTACTTTTCCTATTTATTCTGGTCATTATTCCTTCTCTTGGGTTTATTTCACACCGGGACAATTTGATTTAAGTCTGGGGAGGGAGTATTGTTACTAATCATATTTTATGTATTTTTGATGTTTCATCAGTTTGGTGAAAATTTTCAAAAAAAAATTGTTTTTAATAAGTCGAGTCGAAGGAACAATGACCAGAATCTATGATGATAACCAACCTAGTGTGAGTATCGTATTAATCTTCTTAAAATACTGGCTTAGATTTAACTGATATATTTAGGATTGGAACCCCATGCTGATTGTTTTGTTTTCGAAATTCTGGATCTTTTGGATTGTTGATGATTTAATGCTAGCTGTGCCATGATAGGACTTAATACTGAACTCAATTTCTCTTGCTTCTGGTGGTAAGATACTTTGAAAGCTAAGCGTCTTGCTCTTCAATGTTCTGTAAAACCGACAAGTTCTTCAGTATGATCCAGATCCTTTCTCTCCCTCCCTTAAGAAAACTGGTTTAGAAAAAGACTTGAAAGCGTGACCTAGAAGTTCGTAGTCATTGCCAAGCTGTTTAAAAAGCAGTAAGAAAAAAATATAGAAAAGAAAAACGCAGAAAAGTACGAATCTTTCGGAAAAAAGAGAAAAGAAAAACGTAAAAAGTGTGAATCTTTGACAAAAGAAGCGAGAAAGGGGGAAAAAGGGTCAGGACCAGAAGTCGTTGGGTGCTCTGTTTGGTATGGGCACTTTGATAGAAGAGGTGCTTGTGCGCATTGAATCAAAACCCCATAGGTAAGAATGCATCTATTACAATCAAATTGAACTTAATGTGCTGGTTGAGATGATTTGATAGTTTGATTGATGTTGGATTTAGAGAGGAAACAAGCTTTTAGTTATGTGGTGGTGAACAGTTCTTTCGTAATGGTTGTTTAGGTTCGGTGTCTTTTGAGCTTTGATATATATGCTTAAGGTTGCTGAGATTTTGAGAGTTCCTGTGTGGTTTCAAAACCTTTTCTCCATATTGGTTCTTGCTTCACTTGAGGACAAGCAAAGATCTAAGTCTGAGGGAATTAATACCACTCGATTTTGATGCCTTTTAGTGAGTATTTATACTTGCTATTTGTCATCATTCGAGAGTTTTCTATGTGTTTTTTGTATATTTTCATGATTCCATGTATTTCAGACGTTCTGGAGCAAAAAGGTGGTTTTATGTACAAAGTGGATACAATTTGATGAATGCAGAAGAAGAGTTTAGCAGATATCGATATTTGGAGATGTTTCTATGAATTGAATAGACTAAGATTTTAACTCAAACTGCCCACGTGAGTTATCTCTCATATGAAAGTGATTTGAGGTCAATCCATTGAGGCATTCAGAAGTTATAACGATTTTAATGACGACTGGTCAAACTGCCTCACATAAGAAGCATGTGCAGCACGTGATTGAAGAGATCGATCGATCTACACATGGATCGATCAATCCTGAAGACTGCCAAATCTCCGTAAGTTTGGATCGATCGATCCGAATGCTCGAGGCTTATTGAAATTTGTTAAAAAGACGTTTCCGTCCTCAAAACTTATCATAGGTTTTTAGTTTTAGGTTTTCTTCTCTTTTGACTTCTATATAAGTTAGAAGTCTAGGTTTGATTTTGAGAACACGAAACACCATAACACAGAACTTAAAATTCACAAACACAGTTTTATTTTCTAAGAGAGACGAATCCTGATTAAATTATGAACTCTTCCTATTTACTTTAATTAAATTATGGTATTGAATATGCTTTCTCAAATAATGATTTTTTATTTCTTGACTATGTCTGAGTAGTCTCTTTGTTAGGTTTTAGGGATTTTCTAGGGAAAACAGGTTTTGATGGTTAGGATTTGACTTTAATGGATTTAAATTGTTAGGTTCTTAGTCTAGATTTATTATTATTGCTTGAATTAGCATGATCACCTAGTTCATGATTTTATGTTAATAAATACAAAGGGATTTGGTTTATCTAATCTGATCTAGTCTAGATGAATAAGAATCTTTGTTTGCAGGAGTATTCTTTTAGAATGATTATGAACATATCGAATATGTAATCATTGCATGATTTAATTATCTGTTTTATAGATCTAATATTTCGAGAGAAAGTTAGTCTTTATTTCTATAAATTCTATCATAGGGGTCTAATACTTCGGGAGGAGATTAGTCTATTGATGTCTTTTGAGTTGAGAACTAATTTCGTTGTTAATCTTGTTTGTCAACCTGAACCTCAAACTTGAATACTTGTGGAACTTCCCTATCGCCTAGCGTTTTATTCTATTGATTTACATTCGCTTTTTAATCATTCTTTTTACTCTTAAATCGTTTTAAAAACATTTTCTCTTTTATCTTGTCTTAGCTAGAATCGATTTTTAAACTGAGAGTCGTATTGTCTGGTTTTCTTAGGATCCATCTTTTACTGTACTACAAAGATATGTTCTCTGCAGTATAGATTTAGGATTTAAAACCTAAGCCTATCAGCGAGCCTAGGCTTGGCTTTGCATTTCTTACGAGGGTCGTCTCGGCGAGTCTGGACCCAGCTTGTGTTTGTTTTTTCGAGGGTCGTCTATGCGAGTCTAGGCTTGGCTTGTGTTTATTATTTTTTTATCTTTGGAGTAGAAAGTCTGAAATGAACTGGATTTATGTCGTGTGAAGGAAGGTAATGATGGCGTCTATTCCCCCCCCCCCCTTTCCCCAAAAAAAANCCCAAAATAAACACAAGATTTTTTTTCTTATAGTTGGACCCTTATTTTGGGTTGTCTACGTACCCATTATAGAAGGATCATGCCATTCTTAGTTCATGGTGCGACCATACCTGAGCTAGTAGTGGTAGAGCTTGAGGTGCCTCGTATTCCAAGATCGGGGTTGCATTGTTCCTTCCAAGTTGACGAGTTGGTAGACGCCTGGTTTGATGATTTTGACGATCTGGTAGGGGCCTTCCCATTTTACACCCAGTTTTCATGTATGTACTCTTTGGTGATGTCTAAAATGTGGCGTAGGACTAGGTCACCGTCGGAGAATCTTCTAATGTTGACGTTTTTGTTGTAGTACTTTGCTGCAGCTTGTTGGTAGTTCTGGATGTGTAAAAGGGCTCGGTCGAGTGCTTCTTCAGCTTCATCGAGTCTATCGTGTAGCATTGCGTTGTTGATGTCGCTGTTCTCGGGGAGTTTGAGTCTTCTGAGGCTATAGACGTTGACTTTGGAGGGAACCATTGCTTCTATATCGTGAGCCAGGGAGAAGGGTGTTTGGTTCATCTCTCTTCTTGGGGTCGTTCTGTGCGACCAGAGGACTCCATCGAGTTCGTCAGCCCACAGACCCTTCTTCTTCTCTAATCTCTTTTTAGTCCTTCGACAATTGTTTTATTCGTTGCTTCAGCTTAGCTGTTTCCTTGAGGGTACCGCGGCATGGAGTGACTGAGTCAAATCTTCCACTTCGCACGGAAATTCTCAAATTTTTCGGAGCAGAATTGCGTCATGTTGTCTGTGATGATATTGTAGGGTATTCCATGCCTACATATGATGTATTTCCACACGAAGTTATGTACCTTGGTGTCATGTATTTTGCCGTAAGATTTGGCTTCGACCCATTTTGTGAAGTAGTCCGTCATGACGAGGAGGAATTTTTGTCCCCGCAAGGAGGGAATCGGTCCGACGATATCCATTGCCTATCGCATGAAGGGGTAGGGGGCTGCTGAGGTTCGCAGAAGCTTCGTGGGTTGGTGATTTTTTGTGGCTTGGCGTTGGCATTGTTCGCACTTTAAGGCGTACATGTGGCAGTCGACGATCATGGTGGGCCAAAAATGGTCGTGCTTCTTTATTTTGAGGGCTAAAGCTTGTTCGTTGGAGTGATTCCCTCCTGCGCCGTCATACATTTCGCAGATGATGCGTTCAGTTTCTTTGGCGCTGGGGCAGGTTAGTACGATGCCGGTTGAGTCTCGTCGCAGGAGGTGTCCATCCATCATCGTATAGTGGGCAGCTTTGGCTCTCAGTCGCCGCGCTGCCCATTTCTCATTGGGCAGGTTGCCATCGGCTATGTAGAGTTTGATTTCGTCGCACCAATCTATGGTGTGGGCTTCGTGGTCTGCTCGGAATTCGACATCGTCCTCTGCAATGTCGTGGTCGTCTATGAAGTGGACGAGGTTGAGGTTGATGTTGGGCTTTTGTATTTCTTCTACTGGGATGGTTATGCAGAAGTGGGAGTCGCTTGGCGAGGCGATGGTTGCTAGTGCGTCGGCTATCTTGTTTTCATTCCTTGGGATCTTAACGATTTCGAAATACTCCAGTTCTCTCTCTAGGTGTTGGACCACTCGGAGATATGCGTCCATTCTCTCGCTCTCCGCCTCTTAATCTCTTGCGAACAGGCTTGCGACGAGCTGCGAGTCGCAAAAGCTCAAATTTGTTTTTGTTCTAGTACACTTTGCTAGTTTGAGTCCGACTATAATTGTTTCATACTCTGCTTTATTGTTCGACGCGTTGAAGCCGAGGCGAAATGACTGTTCTAAGATGTCTCCCTACGGGTTCGTAATTGACGTATAAGGTCCATATATGGAGTGCTTTGGCGCCTTCAATCAGCTCTGGTGGGAGCTCGGTGATGAAGTCGGCCAGTACATGTGACTTCACACTTGTTCGTCTCCTAAAATCGATGTCATATTCGCTGAGCTCGATGGCCCACTTCGCTATCCTCCCTGACTGGCTTGGGCTGTGAAGGATGGCGCGTAGCGGTTGAACTGTTAAGACTGCGATTGAATGCAACTTTCTGGCAGCGATGACGACAACATAGGCCAGCTTCTCTAAGGTAGGAAATCGGATCTCTGCGCCGTCTAAGGTTTTGTTAGTGTAAAATATTGGTCGCTGCTCGCCGCAATCTTCCCTAACGAGAACGCCGCTAACCATGGTTGTGGAGACTGATATATAGATATATAGGGTTTCTCCGTCTTTGGGTTTTGCGAGTATAGGCAGCATGGATAGGAATTCCTTTAGTTCCTTGAACGCTTGTTCGCACTTCTCATCCCATTCGAATCTCTTGTTGCCTCGTTGCAGCTGGTAGAAAGGTAGGCATCTGTCGATTGACCTTGAAATGAACCTGTTGAGTGCCGCGACACGGCCTGTTAGGCGTTGTACTTTGTGCGTGCTTTTCGGCGAAGGAAGGTCGACAAGAGCCTTGATTTGTTTTGGGTTTGCTTATATTCCTCCCTGGGTGACGATGTAACCGAGAAATTCTCCTGATGTTACGCCGAATGTGCACTTGGTGGGATTCAGTTTCATTCTATATTGATTAAGGATGGCAAAGCAGGAGCGCAGATATTCGACGTGGTCTATTTTGGACAGCGACTTGACGAGCATTTCATCGATATATACTTCCATGGTCGTGCTCAGGAGATCGGCGAACATTCTGTTAACCAGCCTCTGGTATGTCACGCCTGCGTTTTTGGCCCGAACGGCATGACTCTATAACAGTACGTCCCTTTGTCTGTGACGAAGGCTGTCTTTTCTCTGTCGTCGGGGTGCATCATTATTTGATTATAGCCTGAGAAAGCGTCCATGAAGGAGAGCAGCTCATTCCTAGCGGTTGCTTCGACGAGGTGGTCAATATGAGGGAGTGGTTAGCTGCCTTCGGGCAAGCCTTGTTTAGATCGGTGAAGTCGATGCAGTGTCACCACTTGCCATTCTTCTTCTTTACGACGACCGGATTTGCTAGCCACTATGGGTACTTGACTTCGGCTATGGATCCGGCGCGCAATAATTTTTCCACTTTGTTATTCACTGCTTGCGCCCGTTCTGGTCCCAATTTTCAACGCTTTTGTCTGATCGGCTTGAATGTCGGGTCAACGTGAAGCTCGTGGAAAGTAATGCTTGGGTCGATGCCGGTCATGGATTCTAGTGACCAAGCAAAAGAATTAGAGTTTGCCTTAAGGAAGGCGATCAGTTCAGCTCTAATTTCTTCGTCGAGCTCGTGGCCGATGTTGACGTATCTGTCGGGCCTCTGGGTGTCAATGTTGACTTGGTTGATAGTTTTGCAGTTCGGTTCCCCTCGTTCTTTCAGGATGTCTGGTCTGTCGGTGCGTCCCAGCTGTAGCTACTATAATTATGTGCTTTTGCGGGCTTTATGCTCGGCAATAAAACATATTCTTGCTGCTCGTTGGTTGCTCCTGAGAGTGATAGTTCCTCTTGCCGTTTGGATTTTGACGCCTTGGTGGAAGATGGAGACTACTGATTTAGTTGCCACGAGCCATGGGATTCCCATGATGGTGTTGAAGATTGGGTGTTCGTCGACTACCTAAAATTTGGTGGTCATGATGCTTTCCCTGACCCTGACTGGGAGTTTGATGGTCTCGACGGTCTCGACTGAATCCCCACTAAAGTTGGTGAGTGATCGCGTGGTTCTTTTAACAGCTTCTTCGCCGATCTCCATTATCTTGAGGGTGCTCTTGAAGATTATGTATACAGAACTATCGGTATCGACGAGGATTCTTGTTACTTTGCAGTCCTTGATGATGAGTTCGACAAGAATGAAATCTCTCTATACGTCGTCGATCCCTATTAGGTCGTCAATGGTGAACCGGATCGGTTTATGCCTTAGTAGTTTGCTAACAAACGCCCCTCTCGTGTTAAGGACTAGATGTTTTGTCTTCGTGGTCGACCGTATGTAGTCTCCGTGTCACTTGATTCCGCCCATGATAACGTTAATTATTCAACGGGGGTTAGGGGAGCCCTCGTCCCTTTCGATGTTGTCGTGTCTATGTGGAGGGGTCATGTCTTCATTGACTGCATGTCTCTCTTGCCTTCCCCTTGCATCGCGGTTTTGGTTTGGAGGGCAGTTTTGTGAACGTTCCTTGTAGTGGATACTGATTGGGCCGTCTTTGTCTGTCGCGCCCTTGATTCTCTTGGTATTTCTTAAGAAACATGTCTTTCAAATGTCGGCAGTTGGTTGTGTTGTGGCCTTGCCAATTATGGAATTCACAGTAAGCACTTCTGTCATCGTCTCTCCTTTTATGCGCTTGCGGTTTGCGTTCTTCGACGAGGTAATTGGCGTGTCGCTTTCATTTTTCTTGTTTCGATTACCCTTCGTATAATTGACGAGGCTCGACTTGCTCTTCCTTTTCTTTTCTGTTGTAAGCTTTGGTGTGCATGCGGGCCATCGCGGCCTTTTCCTCTTCCATCTCGATTAGACGGTTGGCTCTATGCAGGGCTTCCTCCAAGGTTTGTGGCTGGTTCAGTAATAATTCTTCGCAGAACCTTGACTCGTACCATAAGATGTTTATGAGTGCGACGATGGCGGTTTCATCGGAGATGGCTACCTTCAAAACTACTTCCCTGTATCGCTCTATGAACGTTCTGAGGGATTCGTGGGGCCCCTGACTTAGCGACCACAGATTAACGGTTGAGGTCTTCTTTTCCATAAACATGGAGTAATGCTTGACGAAGGCCATCAACAGCTGCTAGAAATTGTCGATGGATCTGATTTCTAGATGGGAGAACCAGGAGAGCCTAGCCCCTCCTAGGTTTTCTAAGAACAGCTGGCAAAATCTGGCGTCCCTCTCTTTGTCGGTGAATTGGGTGCGCCCCATTGCGATTGTAAAAGCGGTCATATAGTGAGTCGGGTCGGTGTTCCCTTTGAACGTCGGGAATTTGATTTTTGCGGTGTGCTTGATTTTAGTCTTTGTTATTTTTTTGGTGAACAGAGTTCTCTGGGTCTCTTTGATGACTTGTTCGAACTCCGGGACCGAGCTGGTGGCTCTATGAACTAATGAGCTCATCTCCCGCAGCTTGGCTTTCAACGCCCTTATCTCATCGTTTGGGGTCGTGAGAGTATGGTGCGGTGGTAGGTTTTCGCGGCGATCTGATCCACGACTTTAATGGGTTTCCATGGTTGGTGTCGAGGCGTCGGTCGAGCTAAAAAGATTTAGGTTCAGGACCTCTAGTTCAGCTCTTCGTAGGCTTGCCGTCATTATCGCTTCGAATTTCCTCCTCAGTTATCGGGATTCTTTCTCATGCTCCTCCAGTCGACGCAATAACATCCGATTAGTTTCTTCTTGCGTGGGCACTCCCTGGATTCTGTTCAGTGGTCCGATCGGTGTCTGGTAGTTGTCAGCCTCATTGTTTTGACCATCTAGGTGCGTCACATCTTCGACATGAACGTATTCGTCTGTATTAACTGTGTTCGCCATACTCTCAGTGAGTCGTTAAAAGGGGTGTTTTTCTTTATCAAATGGTCCCCAACGAAGTCGCCAATTGTTGAATCTAGGGTCGTCGGTCCCCCTGGATTTGAGTTCGTATTTGATTAGGATAATTACAAGTACAAGGAGGTGAAGCGCGTCGACAGTTCCGACGCACTTAAATAGATTATAAAGAAGCTCAGATCGTCAATTTATCTCTCTAACTTCTCTCTAAGGTTTTCTCTCTCGATAAAAGCAAACCCCTTCTCCGCTGAAGCTCTCCTCTTATTTATAACACTCATTCTTTCATCATTGGGCTATGCGAGGCAGTTAGTTAGGCATCTTGTTCATTCGGCAAGTTAGTCTGTAGATCACGATTCGCTGGGCTAAGGGGACTAGACGTACTGTTTCGCCGGCGCTTCTTCTTGTCTCGTCGATTCTCTTGGATGGGCTTCTGTTGTTGGGATTCTGTGGCGGGCTTGGTCGCTTTGGCCTGGGCGACGGGCCCATATCCTACAATATTAGATAAACATCTAGTCTTGAACGAGATCATGAAAACACCGTGGTTATACACCATGAAAGTTGTCGTCTCAACGTATCATTAATGCCTCAAATTTTCAACCTGATATGGTACTTGTACAATCTTGGAAAATCAGAGAACTGCTAACGAGAGATCTATTTTTAAAAAATAAATGAGTTATATATATATATAAAAGGTACATTTAACTTTTCTTAATCGAATGATATATCTATTTTACAATTATGATTCGAGTCATCTTAATAATAGAGTTTTAATAGTTTAAAGTCTGTTAAAAGTCTGTTAAAAGTCTGTTAGTTGTTAATATAGGCAATTAGTTTGTTAACTGAAGCTGTTAGCTGAAGTTAATGTCATTATATAAACAGAGTGTACATTTGATTTACAATGAATGAGAATAAGAAAACTTTCTTCTAAAATGGTATCAGAGCTCTTGAGCTCAGCTCAAGAAATTTCTCCTTCTTCTTCCGCATTTTTTCCATGGCGAATCAAAGTTCTCATTCCTTTGATTCACCACCAATCTCATTCGCGCTCAACTCGGATTAATCACTCTTCATCTGTGAATCATCTTCCTCTTCATCTTTTACACATTTCGCAATCTCAAAATCTGCTTCGGTTCACTTCTTCTTCTCTGTTTTGTTCAAGATTCAGCTCAAATTGCTACAGATTATCCTCGAATTGATCGATAATGGGAAGACGAATGTGTAATTCGAAGTATAAAACAAAATCTCCTCAACATTCAAGATCACCTTCACCATCCTCATCTCGTCACCGAGATTCTTTACCTCCATCTCCTCGTACTAATCCATCTACCAAACATAATCAAGAAGCTCCGCACTCATCACATCATCAATTTCATTCTCGTCAATTTGAGGTATCAAGTCCTGATAATCCTCATAGTCCTTATTACCTACAAGGTTCTGATAATCCAGGATTTGTCTTAGCAGCAGATTTATTAGATAGATCTAATTACGGAATCTGGTTAATTGCTATGACTACTAGTCTTGTAGCTAAGAACAAGATATGTTTCATTGATGGATCTATTCCACAACCTCCTGCAAGTGATGCTTATAGTCAAATCTGGTGCCGTTGCAATAGCATGGTTAAGGCTTGGATCTTGAATAGTGTCACGAAGAAGATCTATACTAGTATCCTGTATTTTCAGTCTGCAGCTGAAATTTGGAAGGACTTGAATATTAGATTTCATAAATATAATCTCCCAAGACTTTACAAACTCAGACATCAGCTACATTCTCTCAGGCAAGGAACTATGGATTTATCTTCATATCACACTCTAATTCAGTCTTATTGGGAAGAGTTATCTAGTCTTCAAAGTTTAACTCGTTCATATGAAGATCTGTTAGCTGATAAGGAAACAAATAAAGTTATTGACTTCTTGATGGGACTCAATGAGAGTTATGATCACATCAGAAGTCAAATTCTCATGAAGAAAACACTCCCAAGTCTTTTAGAGGTTTATAACATCTTAGATCAAGATGATTCTCAAAAATTTGCAAGACTTTCACATAGTGAGTTGATCCTTCTGCATTTTAAGTTATTGTTTCTCCTGCTCCTACAACTGCTTTGATTCAAAAACCAAGACCTATTTGTACACATTGTGGTGGTATAGGTCATGTGGTTGATAGATGCTACAAAAAGCACGGATATCCTCCTGGTTTTAAACCTAAAGGCAAGAAGAAACCAATGGATTCCATTGTTGCCAATATGGTCATTCCAACTGATAATGCAGAAGTAGTATCACCACTTCCACAACAAAAATCTACCTTCACCAATGAACAAATACAACAGTTCATCTCTTATTTCAGTACTCAACTTCAGGGAAACAGTAGCACATCTCCAAATACAATAGTCTCTGCTTCACCTTCAGTTGTACCTCCTACTAATGGTACATTCCTCAATCTATATTCCTTCTCAATTTACACCATGCCTTCTTTGCATACTAATGAAGGTACATTGGTTTCTGCTGACTCTTGGATTGTAACACCCCGATTCCGGTCAACCCTTTGACAAAAAACCGAGGTTGTTACGTCTATCAAGAAAACTAACTCCGCCGAACCGCGGAAGTAT